>NIVC01000422.1:392500-417500 GCA_002269645.1 Macrostomum lignano | reverse complement strand
ACTCATGAACTCACTCATGAACTCACTCATGAACGGATTCAATAATAAGCTCAACTAACGAACTCACCAACAAAAATTCGCGCCTTTCCTGTTTGTGCTGGAACTGGATTGGGTGCTGATGACGGCTTCATGCTGAGAAGACGCCCGAGTCGGCGGCACCCGGAGAAGCGGCTCTCCGTTCTCGGCTACGCGGACGACCTCGCGCTGCTGTCATCGTCGGCTGAAGGCGCTCAGCGCCTTTATGCTGAAGTCAGCAAATCGGTCTCATGCTGAACGCGCGGAAGACGGTAGTCTTCACGGTGCCCTCCGACCTGCCTGCCGAGATCAACTACCGAGACGCTGCCGGGTATGCAATCATGCTTACCCGTTGCCAGCGGTTCCTGTACCTCGATGTTCGTGTGCCGGACGTTGCCGACGACCTGGTGAGACGACGAGGACTGACTTGGGCCGTTTTTCGTTCTGTGCGCTTCTGTCGGCTGTTTCAGGCAATCGTTGAGACTGTCTTGTTGTACAACGCCGAGACATGGACCCTGACGGACGCTTTGGAGAGGCAGCTGGACGCTTCGCCGCTGCACGAGGTGCTGCTGCTCAAGCTGCAGGGTTCGCGCGAGCGAGATACCCTGACAGGTTTTTGACCGATGCTGGCGCCCGGGACCAAGCCGGGGGTGTGAATTTTTTAGGGCTTTGGTCCAGAGAGGCGCTCTCTGACTTCTCCACTCTTTCTAGCCACTGCGCGGGTGAAGTACTTTGTTGTTGTTGTTGTTGTTGTTGTTGTTGTTGTTAATGTTATTGTTGTTATTGTTGTTAAGCAGAAATATATTATGGATAAATATTTTTTTCTGTAGATATAGTTATTTTAATTTTAGATATCATAATATCATTTGCGCCGCTTCAAAGTTTTTTACAAGGCGGCAGTTTAATAAACAAAATTGCGATCTTTTAATGCGTTCATGACTACACCGACTGACTCAGTCGTGACGATCATCCTGTTAGTTTATTAATAACCAAGTCAATTTTTATGCAATCACTATATTTGACACGGTATTTTATTTGAATGCAAATTTATGAATCATAACTGTACATGTTACTTGGTTAATCGCTGCCCTGCACCACCCCAGTGTTATTCGTTTGAGCTATTTTTGTCAAAACCAAATAATTTGAGTCGTTCGTCTATCTATTTTCGTGTCCCAGATAAGAGCAAATGCTGAAGGAATCACCGCGAGAAAGCCTTGGATTGCAGAAGAAAACTATATAAATCAAGCAGCAGTCTTTCAAATTAAATCAGGCACCTATTCGTCAGTACGCCTGTGCACAACTATGAACACTTATAAAGGTAAGTAAAGAAAATGCAGTACACAGAGTTCATATATAAAGTTGAGTTATCTAACTGTGATCTAACTGTGATCTAACTGTGAATTTCAGCGGTACCGCTATGCTGGCTCATCCTACCGCTGCTGGTTTTGCTTCCCTGCGAGATCAGCAGCGCCTTTCCACTTCCTGACGGCAGCGACAGCGTGGTGCTCTGCTACAATGCCAGCCAAGCTGCCAAAGCTCAGACGGAAATCCAGCGGCTTGTTAACGAAATCAGGCCAGCTGCTCAGAAACTATGCAGCGACGCGCCTGAGAGCCTGCAGTCTGTCCGCGGCGTTCAAAGTGACGCCATCTGTCCCACTGTGCAGCTGTTGGACGACTTGGAAATGACCCGAGAGCCGGCTCTGGTTGCGCAGACCCGGTGCCTCTGCCCGGACGGTAGGACAAAGTTTATCAGCGCCAGCAACACACGCTGTGTACAGCGCAGCCGTCAGGTTCTTGTGCTCAGGCAGGTGAAGCGAGTGTCGGACGAGGCGACCACCTACTGCGGTCCTGGGCAAGGCGAACCAATGATTTACAGGTACGAAATTGCTCAACAAGACTACGCCTGCGAGCTGCAGATTGCTGCGTGAGCAAAAGTAACGATATACCTAAATGGTCGACATACTTTAGCTATTCCAGATGTACATGACACTTTTTTACTCTCCATACACCCGGTATGACCTCATTTTTGACAACTTCAGCTCTAAGTAAAAGTACACACTGTATGACATTGGCAGCCAAGCTAATAATTGCATAGCAATTGCTGTTGTACGCTTGCCTGCACTGCACCGTATAGGTGCCATTATCTGCAACTGTCAATTCTTCCGTGAAATGCAGTACAATAAAACGTGAAAATGTCATTTTAAATATAACACATTTATTTTATCGAGCTAATTTTGACCTAAGTAGCATTCCTGCTTTCGTTCTTGAACTTCTGTATGAATATTTAAAGCGGATTATAATGTATTGAATAGCAGCCGCAACAACTGCATGCGTACCGCATTTTCGATTGCTACATGTTAAGACTGAATTCTGAGCATCAAAACGCGATTTAAGAGGAGAAAAAATTAAAGGTCTGCAAGTGCGAGAGAAGCATGGATGAATGAATAGAATGGATTGCTATTCTGGCTCTGACTATTTTCGTTTTTGACTCTTTTGCATCCGGTTCCCCCCCCCCCCGTGCCTTTTCATTGGTTGATGATTGCCATAGACAATTGTCAGTTACTTGCAGAGAATATCGAGCGCTCGTAGGTCTTCCCCCTTTATTTCAAAACACGAGCGAAAGCGCTTGTGCATCGAAAGAAAGGGGCGAAGGCCGAAAATTGTCTATGGCAATCATCAACCAATGAAAAGGCACGGGGGGGAACCAGATGCAAAAGAGTCAAAAACGAAAATAGCCAGAGCCAGAATAGCAATCCATTCTATTCATTCATCCATGGAGAGAAGTCGTCAGTGAGTTTTTTCTATGGTAAAAACCTATCCTGGTGATGCTTTTCGAGGACTAACATATTATTAGAAGGCCTCCAACTTTTGTAGCTTCCCGTTATTGAGCAGTCCGTGGCTTCAGCTTAAAAATTGATAGATTGTTCAATAGCTAATTTACAACCAATCCCAATTCAATTTCGATATAATAACTACCAATTGTTCATATTGCCGTCAAAAACAGTCAGAAAAGCAATTTTATTCTACACAAGCATGACAATAACATTGGAATACGATCGAAGTGAAGACAAGGAGCAGAAACTGGTGGCCGAATGTGACGAGGTGCGCTGTCTTCGCTATATTCACCTCATGCCGCCGGTCACTCTGACAATTTGCGGCTGCATTCTTGGCGGTCTCAGCTCTCTAGCCCTGCTGCTGAGAGACATCGACAATGACAGCTTGGTCATGCTAAAGCCTGGCACCTACGGCAGAGAGGGAAAATCAAGTCGAACTCTCGGCGTCTGGTGCTACGTCGGACTTGGCGCTGCCGCGGCCGGAGTCGCCCATCTCCTGCTGTGCCTGACTGTGCTGAAGTTCCGCAGGCCCGAGCCTCGCCTTGGCAGTTTCCTACAGGCTTTGGCAGCCCAACAACGACTAGGAGAGAGCCGCGACCCGAGCCTGTTCAACTCTAATCAACATTTTCGACGTTTCCCGCCAAATTTGTCCACGGGAGGCGATGGAGGTCCAAACAGGAAGAGTAGCGGTGGGACTACGGTGCACTGATGGAACTATAGCTATAAATTTGTTCAAAATCTTTGCATGTACACGTATCTCTTCGGTAGCAACAAATATTTAATTAACGGCTTTGCTAGAATAAACTTGTTATAATGTACATGTAATCAACCTTCGCTCTTTATCAAATAAACTGATTAGTCTTACTTTGAAAGCAGCCGAACATAAATAAAAATATATGTATCTATGTGCTTTATTATACTACAGGCTAAATGGAAGACTTTTCGTGAAAATATAATACTAAGTTTTTTAATGTATTGAAATTCATTAAAAGAAATCCGAAGCATCTATTTTTTGTTTTTACGTACAGTTTTTTTCTGTTTAGATGATTACAGTTGCTGACTTAATCCAGTAATGCATCGATTTTGTTAAAGTTTGTCAGTTTTCCCACGTTTTCAAAAGCAATAAAATTTTCGCGGTCTTCCACGCGTTTGGTGTTTAAAAACAGCAAAATTCGTTTTTGTGGTGTACACTTCTTTGCAGAAGCAAGACCGCCAAAACTGAAAATATAGTAGATATATCATATTTCTGTTATATAAAATTCTAGATGTAAATAGCAACAAAAGTACATCTGTCTCGGTTTTAAACTAGAATATTTTAAATATAAATGTAAGTATACATTTTATCTTCTGAATAGCTACTATCGTAATTACGGAAATTTGGTGTTTTTTTAATATTCGAATATTATTATCTACGTTGGATGAGTTACAGTTGGCTAGGTAGCTGCTTTTCCAATTTATTCAAATCCTGTGCTTGTATACATGTGTATGCACATTGCAATGCACGCGTAGCAATCAATTAGCAAATTAATAATTGCTATTACTGTATCAAGTTTTCCTGCCTCTAATTTATCTCTTTGAGGTAGAAAGAAAACGTTCCGGGGACCTAAGTGGATAGAAAGAACAAAGGATTGCTCAAATGCAGTTGCGCCTTTTGTTATAATTAAGGAACCTTCCATCGTTATTTAATATAAAATGTCTGACGAGCTATACACTTGTCTAACTTTTCGCAACTGTCAATAAAATTCTCTGACACATTTTTAAAGGTCTCAGACAGCTCATCAGTTATCGCAGCAGCAGCAGCAGCCGCCACCGTTGCCGCAGAATCCACTGCGCAACCTCGAAGACCATCGCAGAGTCGGCGGATCACGCAGGCAGAAGGTCCGGCCAGCCAGCAGCAGCAGCAACGACAACAGCAAAAACTGTCAAGTAGCAGCCACTTATCAACGATTCTTCTTTCTACGCTCGTCAAGCGCCACCAGAAGTGCTCGACGGCCCGTGAGCGAGTTGTTCAACCCAATGTCACGGAGCATGCTCGGCGAGTCAATGCCTTCTGAGCGAGATGAGTTCAACTTGGATACGTCTGTCGAGACTGAGTTAAAGAGGAATAAACACGACGACGAGCAGGGAGAGACAAAGGATAAAGTTTTTGATGGTAGGGCTCTGATTGAAAATTTGGTTTTGCGCGACGTCACCTGTTGATCAGTTTTAACACAGATAGTAGAAGGTAGAGATTTATACTACCCCCCCCACAAGCTCAGTCCCGGTTGCATGTATGATTATAGATCGTAAAACAGCCATCCCACTCTCACTGTTGAGATTTTAAAACAGCCACCCCACTCCCCCACTGTTGTGCTTTTGAAAACAGCCACCCCACTCCCCAGAGTTGTTATTCAAGAACAGCCACCCCACTCTCCAGAGTTGTTACTTTTAAACAGCCACCCCATTCCCCGTGGTTGTTATTTTTAATAGCCACCCCACTCCCCGGAGTTGTTACTTTTAAACAGCCACCCCATTCCCCGTGGTTGTTATTTTTAATAGCCACCCCACTCCCCGGAGTTGTTACTTTTAAACAGCCACCCCACTCCCCGTGGTTGTTATTTTTAATAGCCACCCCACTCCCCGGAGTTGTTACTTTTAAACAGCCACCCCATTCCCCGTGGTTGTTATTTTTAATAGCCACCCCACTCCCCGTGGTTGTTATTTTTAATAGCCACCCCACTCCCCGGAGTTGTTACTTTTAAACAGCCACCCCATTCCCCGTGGTTGTTATTTTTAATAGCCACCCCACTCCCCGGAGTTGTTACTTTTAAACAATCACTCCACTCTTCATTCAGAGTTCTTATTCTTAAACCGCTGTCTACCCTCCTGTGCCTACCCCTGTCTTTCCCTTATCACAAAATCTCAATCTGTCGCTGGTAGCTCTCCTGTCCTTGATCGAGGCCGCTATTTTTAGGCCTTAGAGACCCAGAAAATAAACCACACCCATATTCATACTGTATTAGTGACACTGACCCAGCTGGCTAATAAAGCTTGTTTTGCTTCCTATCCTTGCAGAGTCAACAGCAACAAGCCAATCAAGTCAGGACGATGCCAACCGTCGGTTGAGGCGAACCAGAGTACTAGGAAAACAGCTGTCAACCACGGTGAGTTCAATTAATAGTTCAGGTTTCATATTTTTGTCAGATTGAGATATCACGAAGCCTCAAACTAATACGTTGACATAGTAGGTTCATTTTAATAAAAAGTTTTCATACTAGCTAAAAGAGCTGAAGGACATCTAGCAATTTCATTGCATGTAGTTCGCTCGATGTCTTTACTCACTGTGGAACTATCCCCAGCATTTCCTCCTTGTTAACCATGCAGTGTTACCCATATCAGAGACTGATTCGATGTTCACTCCGGGGTCTTTTTACCGGCAACACGCGTTCAATTAATTGCGATGCTTGAGGAAACTGACAAAGTCGCTGAGAGATCTGCCAGAGCAGAGGAGAGAAACCCTCTCTGCAAAAATAGCCTGTTTCTGAGCCACTTTTCACTGTGTTTTAGCAGGCTTCTTTGAGAAGCAAAGCGCCTGGGATCCCGTCTCAAACAAAATAGACGCGGTGCCGTGTTCCTCTGTGCCAGATATTGCTAATAAGACCATGTAATTAGGACAGCAATTGCAGCTTGTTAATCAGCACTTCGAGATATTTCACTCTCCTATGCACCTGCAAGTACGCTCAAACTTGGAGTTCTTGTAGCGTTGGGTAACTTCAAATTACACTGGCTCCTTATAGCCTGCAGATATCTAATCTTCGTTTTCAAGAAGATCTTCTTGAGTCTGTGCGAGCTCTGAGGCGACATCGTCCCATAACTAGAGATGGGGCAACTCAGTTCATTAGGCTGACTCTCCTGAGCACTTTACTACTATGCACTTGTTTAGAATGTAGATGAGTTACATAATGAAAATACGCAGCATTTGCGTTAGGTAGTTTAACTACATGCACTAAAGAATGTAGAACTAGAAATTGTTAACTTTTGTTGTCAAAAACATTCTTGACGAAATTTGCTATACGAACTAATATGTTATGGTAGAAGAAGTCCGCACAGGCAAGATACAAGACTGATGCGTGTTGCTGGGCTAAGGAAACGCCATCGCTTGTTGCCCAAATCGTGCAACACAGCTGAACTTTTTTCTATCCTTTTTCAGCCTACCCCTTTCTCTACTTGCGTTCCCATTTTTCGGTCTGGGCAAGGCCAGGAAGGTAAGTTATCCCTTCCCCGATCCTTTCTTCTCTCCTCTAAACCATGTCTTCAACTGACCATGGGTCTAAATTTTCTTTGACTGTAGACATGCTGCAGAAGCCACAGCCACTGCAAAGGCATCTACGCTAGCCGGCTTTTCCCGAAGCAAACGGACAGTGGAGAAAGAGAGAGTTCCTGGCAGCGGATATGATACCAGTATGATAAAGAATTTAGCTTACCATATCAACTGCTGTACCTGCTTGTCGAGCGTGCCTTAGCGGCGTTTCTTAGGCAAACTTCATTAATTAAACCAAGGGATAGAAAGTGGATCAGATTGTCGATTCTATACTACTGTATCTCGGTAGCCGGATAAAATACCTTGAACCCAAACCAGGTACTCTATCTATCATTTGAAGATTTTGAACGTAAGCTAAATGCCTACGAGAATTAGTGAAACCAATGAGTAACTGCAAAGTTTTTTCAGACCTGGTGTGTCAGTAAAAATCAGTCATGCCTGTCGAGACATATAGGGGTTGAAGTCTAGGGGTTGAATATGTACTTTATATGAAACTGTCTTCTTACGAGCCGTTGACGTTAGTCACAGGGCGTTTGTGACTAATTTATTTTGCAGATAGGTACAGAAAAAATAACTACCTTGCTTGTTTTTTTATACTAAAATAGTACTTTGGTAATTGTTTCGGCGATATTTGGTATTGCTTTAGTTCACCCAGCTGTAAAATGGGTGCCAGTATTAGCTGGGGTAGTTGAAGCCTCGCAATAGCTGGGGCTGAGCTGTCGGTTGCACATCTGCCCAATTGGGGCAGGTGTAATCAATAATAATATTATTCATAATATTATTATTATTCCTAATATTTAAGAGGGCTTAATTAGTCTTTCAAACGCTCCGAACAGCTTCTATAACGGTTCACTTTGGGTTGGACTCTAGAACTTTCACTCGAACATGAGCGTTGTATCAGGGCGTAAAATTGACAGGTTCTATAATGGACAACTTAGTTAAAACCTCAATATTCTCTAATAGTTGCCGTTGACTGCAGTCTCCAACATCAATCTGAACCTTCGCATCCAACCAAACAGAGTCTGTTCGCCGCCTGTCTGTCAGATGGTCAGGCGCAGCCAACTCAGAGAGTCACCAGCGCAACTCCTCACAAAGACTGCTCACCTGGCGACACCGGTCAGGTTCAGGACACGGCCTCCAGTCGACAAAGACAAAAGTTTTTTCAATGTGAGTTGAAGAGTTTTTTTTTCTTTTTGGTTTAAAAGTTTAAAGTGAAACTCGGTTTAAAAGTATAAAAAACTTCACTAATGAAAATCAAGAACTTCCATGTTTTTCGGAATGCCCTGAAATTTCAGCCATTGTTTATCGTTTCCACCACAGAGTCTACATTACCTAGATATGTCACTCCAGCATTCTCTAAGGTATTTAGCGGCCGTCTCTAAGGCCTCGAAAACTCCGGGGTTATGGCCACAGACACTAGAGCTGTTGTTAATGCTTGAGAGTAGCAGAAGCTACAGTCTATGGTCTTAACCCCGAGGTTTTTGCGCTGCGTCCAGACTTTTTATCAGCTTGATTCGCTCGATTGTCTATGGCCGAGTGCAGTTCTGTGGAATTAAATGGGGATTTTCCACTTGATCGGCTTAATTATCAACTCGACTGATAAGAGCAATATACTACTTACTTGCGAGTAGAAATAATGACATATTCGCTGAAATATGGCATTCAGAATATCAACTGATTCATTCAACGTTTTAAAACACACCGCCAGACTTTGCCAGACGCAGCAGCGCCCTGCAGATTCGCCGTCACCAGTCGGTCAGCACCATTGTGGTTGGTTCAACTGGCGCGATCTCTTCTAGCGGTGCTGCGGCTTTGACGTCGGCAGCATCAAGGACACCAACCGTCGATGCCGCTGCTAATTCGGACAAGACCAAAAGCAATCGCCGGTGCCAACCTTTGGCTGCGTTTGGCCGTTCGAATTCGTATCAGTGGCTTGAGGCCATGGGCGAAGGCAGTTACGCCACTGTGTACAAGGGCGTCTCACTGTGAGCCGCTGAGACTCTGAATAAAGCCAAATGAAATGTCAGCTTAGGACACCGGAATGAAGCCAGAAGTATCCAAGTACCACTAGAAAATAACCGTGGCATCAGGACGTAAAGCTCGCGTTCTATAAAAACCATATTTGAAGTTGTTAGTTTTTAGCACAAGACTAGCAATCTGCTACATAAACGACATAAACTACAATCAGCACCCCCTTTGGGCTTTAGCATCAAAACCTCCCTTTAAGTCATGGCTTAACCCTCTGGCTTGGCCTGCCAACAGCTTCCAATTGACCCTTGACACCTCAACAATACCCCTATAGGCCGTGGAATCTCAGCAATCTCACCTAGGACTTCCAGTATGGATATCTAGGATCTATGGATCGTAAATCTAGTGCATGTTTGATCGAAGGTTTGGTCAACGAGTTTTTTAAAGCTGGATAAAATCTACAGTACAATCTGTTCTTTTTATTGCATTGCATCAAATGGGATTTTACGGTTGACAAACTTGGGACAAGAATAATCTGTGTAGCCACAGTTGCATTAGATCGATAGGAAAATCGGCAACTTTGCATTAATTGTGCGCGTTTCATCGTATTTTAAGTCGAAGGGTTTAAGTCGAAGCCACCATACAGTATTTGCTGTTATTTGGTTTTGCATTATCAAAGTCCCAAATGGATGCAGCCGCGCACGGAATAATTGAACCACCTGGGTCGTGGCGCAATAGTCAGACGCGTTTACCGTTGAGTTGCTCTGCTCCCTGATTTGGCAGAGGTGTTTTGGACTTCGGGCTTCATTCCGGTGGTTAATTTTACGCCCTAACTACTAAAAATTTAATTACGATTCATTTAATCGTATAACGATGAGATAAGCAATTTGATTAACTTCCTACTGTAATTTCAGCGTCACAAATTCGGTCGTGGCTCTCAAAGACATCAGGCTGCAGCACGATGAGGGTACCCCGTTTACTGCCATACGAGAAGGTGACTTTATGGCATTTGTGTAGCTCCGTTGCTTCAAGTTTGTAGTGTTTAAAGTAGTAATTACTGGTTGGCTGAGTAGCTAAGAACCTTTGACAATGTAAAACAAAATCTGGAGGGTTAATTAAATACGAGCTAAAAGAACATTTAGCCGTGTCCTTTAAGAATTCTGTCATCAGAAAAGCCCAACTCTGGTGTGATGGTCTGGGTAACTTCTCGAGTGGTACGTATTCTAGTACATCCAGGTGTAATATTCTAGCACACCTGGGTGTAGTATTATAGCATATCCTGGTGTAATGTTCAAGTATTTTAATCTCATTGCAGCCTCTTTGCTGAAAGGCCTCAAGCACGCCAACATTGTCACCCTACACGACATTGTTCACACCAGTACAAATTTAACTTTTGTGTTCGAATTTGTGGTGAGCATTGACTTATAGCTATCCGTGTTTAATTATAAAAGCTTAATAAACGAGTATCTACTGCGCTTATCCTTATCTTTTTTAGCCCATGGATTTGTCCAAGTACATGGAACAGCATCGGACAGGATTAAGGTCTCACAATGCGAAGGTGAGATGAATTATAGGTAGATGTTTAAGCTAACATGCTGGTAAATCAGCTTTGATCACAGTAAGAGTAATCGAGTGTTACTATTGTCAGGTAATCGAGTTTGAGTATAGTCTCAGCTAATCAAGCTGAGCACAGTTTGTGTACACCCCTTTCAGCTGTTCCTATTCCAACTGCTCCGCGGTCTGGATTTCTGTCATAAACGTCGCATTTTGCACCGCGATTTAAAGCCGCAAAATTTGTTAATCTCAGCTATTGGCGAATTGAAATTGGCCGATTTCGGTCTGGCCCGAGCTCAAACAGTTCCCAGCAGATCCTACAGCTCCGAGATTGTCACCCTGTGGTACCGGCCGCCGGAGGTGTTGCTAGGCAGCACCACCTATGCGGGCTCCCTGGATCTGTGGGCAGTCGGCTGCATCCACGCCGAGATGCTGAGCGGGTCGCCGCTGTTTCCGGGAGCCAGGACTGCGGAGGATCAGCTGAAGAAAATCTTCAAGGTAGAGCTAAGCCTGTCTACTTTGGCTACCTGGTGCACTTTGGCTCTTTATCTTCTGTAGCTACTTTATCTAAATATTTTAGGTAGACCTGAGCTTGTCTGCGTTGGCTACAGCTATTTTATCTACCGTAGCCACCTCATTGACTGTAGTAGCTACTTTACCTACTATCTCTACCCTATCTACTGACGGTACATTTTCTACTGTAGCTACCTTGTCTACTGAAACTATCCTATATACTGTGGCTACTCTTATACCCTATCTACCCTATCTACTGTAGCTACCTTGTCTACTGAAGCTATCCTATATACTGTGGCTACTCTTATACCCTATCTACCCTATCTACTGTAGCTACCTTGTCTACTGAAGCTATCCTATATACTGTGGCTACTCTTATACCCTATCTACCCTATCTACTGTAGCTACCCTATCTACTGAAGCTACCCTATTTACTGTAGCTACCCTATCTACTGTAGCTACCCTATCTACTGAAGCTACCCTATCTACTGAAGCTACCCTATCTACTGTAGCTACCCTATCTACTGTAGCTAGCCTATCTACTGTAGCTACCCTATCTACTGTAGCTACCCTATCTACTGTAGCTACCCTATCTACTGCAGCTACCCTATCTACTGTAGCTACCCTATCTACTGTAGCTAGCCTATCTACTGTAGCTACCCTATCTACTGAAGCTACCCTATCTACTGTAGCTACCCTATCTACTGAAGCTACCCTATCTACTGTAGCTACCCTATCTACTGTAGCTACCCTATCTACTGAAGCTACCCTATCTACTGAAGCTACCCTATCTACTGAAGCTGCCCTATCTACTGTAGCTACCCTATCTACTGAAGCTGCCCTATCTACTGTAGCTACCCTATCTACTGAAGCTACCCTATCTACTGAAGCTACCCTATCTACTGAAGCTGCCCTATCTACTGTAGCTACCCTATCTACTGAAGCTACCCTATCTACTGTAGCTACCCTATCTATTGAAGCTACCCTATCTACTGTAGCTACCCTATCTACTGAAGCTACCCTATCTACTGAAGCTACCCTATCTACTGAAGCTACCCTATCTACTGAAGCTACCCTATCTATTGTAGCTACCCTATCTATTGAAGCTACCCTATCTACTGTAGCTACCCTACCTACTGTAGCTACCCTATCTACTGAAGCTACCCTATCTACTGAAGCTACCCTATCTACTGTAGCTAGCCTATCTACTGTAGCTACCCTATCTACTGAAGCTACCCTATCTACTGAAGCTACCCTATCTACTGTAGCTACCCTATCTACTGAAGCTACCCTATCTACTGTAGCTAGCCTATCTACTGTAGCAACCCTATCTACTGTAGCTACCCTATCTACTGAAGCTACCCTATCTACTGAAGCTACCCTATTTACTGAAGCTACCCTATCTACTGAAGCAACCCTATCTACTGAAGCTACCCTATCTACTGTAGCTACCCTATCTACTGAAGCTGCCCTATCTACTGAAGCTACCCTATCTACTGTAGCTACCCTATCTACTGAAGCTACCCTATCTACTGAAGCTACCCTATCTACTGTAGCTACCCTATCTACTGAAGCTACCCTATCTACTGTAGCTAGCCTATCTACTGTAGCTACCCTATCTACTGTAGCTACCCTATCTACTGAAGCTACCCTATCTACTGAAGCTACCCTATCTACTGAAGCTACCCTATCTACTGAAGCAACCCTATCTACTGAAGCTACCCTATCTACTGTAGCTACCCTATCTACTGAAGCTGCCCTATCTACTGAAGCAACCCTATCTACTGAAGCTACCCTATCTACTGTAGCTACCCTATCTACTGAAGCTACCCTATCTACTGAAGCTACCCTATCTACTGTAGCTACCCTATCTACTGAAGCTACCCTATCTACTGTAGCTAGCCTATCTACTGTAGCTACCCTATCTACTGTAGCTACCCTATCTACTGTAGCTACCCTATCTACTGAAGCTACCCTATCTACTGTAGCTACCCTATCTACTGTAGCTACCCTATCTACTGAAGCTACCCTATCTACTGTAGCTACCCTATCTACTGTAGCTACCCTATCTACTGAAGCTACTCTATCTACTGTAGCTACCTTATCTACTGAAGCAACCCTATCTACTGTAGCTACCCTATCCACTGAAGTTACATTTACTACTGTAGCTACCTTATCTACTAGAGCTACCCTATCTACTGTATCTACCCTATCTACTTTAGCTACCCTATCTACTTTAGCTACCCTATCCACTAAAGTTTCATTTACTACTGAAGCTGCCTTATCTACTAGAGCTACTCTATCCACTGAAGCTTCCTTATCTACTGAAGCTACCCTATCTACCGTAGCTACCCTATCTACTGTAGCTACCTTATCTACTTACTTTTTACTTGACAGTAAATTAACTCATCTATCGACCTACTTTATCTACTTGACCACTAACAGCTGCAAAAGCGACTCACCCACTCACACTATGCTAAGCCAAGCCAAATCGCGTCACGCAGGTGACCGGCCAGCCCACAGAGAAAGTCTGGCCGGAAGTGACGTCACTGCCCGGATGGGCTCGACTGAAACCGGCTCAGCCAACTGAGGAGCAGCAGCAGCAGCAGCAACAGCAGCAACAACAACAACAGCAGCAGCAGCAGCAACGGCAAGAACTCAAGCAGCAGCTGCTGCTGTCGCCTCAGCGTCGGGTGGCACCGATCGGGTCCACTGGCGGCCGCCTGCACCGCCTGGTGCCACGCCTGCTGTCCATCGCCCACGCCGACTCGCTGGCCCGCGCCTGCCTGCAGCTCCGGCCGGAGCTGCGCTGCACCGCCGCTGAGGCGCTGCGGCATCCGTACTTTGACTGCCTGCCGGACTGCCTGCACCGGCTGCAGCCCAGTGAGGGAATGGGGTGTGCGAGAGTGAGATAGTTGTGACTGAGTTCAGTAGTAGAGTTCCGAATGATCTCATGAGTGACTTTATGAGGGATTCATGAGTGATTCTATGAGTGATTCATGAGTGAGTTCATGAGTGAGTTCATGAGTGAGTTCATGAGTGAGTTCATGAGTGAGTTCATGAGTGAGTTCATGAGTGAGTTCATGAGTGAGTTCATGAGTGAGTTCATGAGTGAGTTCAAGAGTGATTTCATGAGTGATTCATGAGTGAGTTTATGAGTGATTCATGAGTGAGTTTATGAGTGATTCATGAGTGAGTTTATGACTGATTTCATGAGTGAGTTTATGAGTGATTCATGAGTGAGTTTATGAGTGATTCATGAGTGAGTTTATGAGTAATTCGATGAGTGAGTTTATGAGTGACTCATGAGTGAGTTTTTGAGTGATTCATGAGTGAGTTTATGACTGATTTCATGAGTGAGTTTATGAGTGATTCATGCGTGAGTTTATGACTGATTTCATGAGTGAGTTTTTGAGTGATTCATGAGTGATTTTATGAGTGAGTGTTCATGAGTGATTTTATGAGTGAGTTCATGAGTGATTTTATGAGTGATTTCATGAGTGATTTTATGAATGATTCATGAGTGAGTTTACGAGTGACTTCATGAGTGAGTTTATGAGTGATTCATGAGTGAGTTTACGAGTGACTTCATGAGTGAGTTTATGAGTAATTCGATGGGTGAGTTAATGAGTAATTCGATGAGTGAGTTTATGAGTAATTCGATGAGTGAGTCTATAGCTTAATGAGTGACGCTATTAGTTAATGGGCGAATTTATCGAGCTGGTCTTTAGGCAACAGTCGGCAGTTTCAAAAAGCACACGCAGACCAACCCCCGCCCACTGCCCTCAGCTGATTCGGTGTTCTCAGTACCCGGCCTGAAGCTGGTCGCTGAGAACGGGCAACCGAGACGCAGGATGGCGAACTCTCTCACCAGATTCTCGGCTGCTGCTGAGGAGCCGTGATGGCTTCTGACTTGAGCAGGATTTCTAGATTCCACTTTGAATTTCTATTCATTCGCGCGAACATTGATCTGTCTTTCGGTGGTGATTGTCCTCTTTTGAAAGCTTGCAGCGCCGCGTGTTTAAATTCCACAACTTCAATTGATTGGCATGCAGAGATATGCCAGCTATTCTCTTATATGTTTTTAGTTTAGTTGCTATGACTACCAGCAAGCATTGACTTTGCTTCTTATCGCTGTGATTTATAGCTAATCGCAATTATTCTATAAATGCACCTTATAACCAGCTTAGATACACGTGTTGGCAAGGCCTACTTCAAGTAGAAGGATTAGAAGCTATACGTTTCTTGAAAATGTTTATCGAAAAAATGCGGTTTTCTTTTTTATGTAGTACAAACATGGCAATAACTGTTGATAGGCCTTTGGGTCTTTATCCTTTGGACTAAAAAATGAAAACCTACATTCTCCGTAATTTATTTTTTTTGGTAAAACCTGCCTTCTAATTTTTATTCTAAGAAATCTAGTTTTTTAAATTGTTCTCTTGAATTGCAGTTTGTTGCCATAACAACCCATCGATATTGTCATATTATAAATTATAAGTTATAAAAATAAGCAAAGGATTTCGTTTCGTTTAAAAAAAATATATATTACTAATACAACTTTAAAGATAGGAAATCGTACCTTCTAGAGCTTTTATTGCAAATATTTTGTTTTATATTTGACAGCTAATCTACCTATAAACGCTCATAAAATCAAATAAAATTCAGAGTCAAAATAAAAGTCTTATATAGCTTGTTTTTGGGCCAATTAAAATGAAGTAAAATAACAAAGTAAGCAGAGATTTCATCTAAGTTTTGTATAACTTTTTTCTTCAAAAAAAGTAATAAACTTCCTTTTTGGTACTGACTTTTTGCAATTAATAAAACAGTGAATTTTGGAACGTTATTTGAGAAATAAAATGTTTTTCCTTGAGTACATGTACTAGTAGAAGGACCTTGCTAAACTAAGTATTTTTCTCACGCCTCAGGTAATCGTAGATCTCAACTTCGCAGAGCATATAAGATGGTCGGTCATCTGGGCTACAACTCGAACACCGCTGCCGAAAGCATTGCAGGTAAAGTTGGCGATGGAGAATGACTCTGTGCGGTCCACTCGGTTGCACTCAATGCCATCAACCAGCAGGTTGAACTTGTTGAGCAATTCAGGCCACAAATACCGGTTGTAGATGGTGATCAAGGTAGCTAGGCCACGAAAGCTACCAGAAGGTTAAACTTTAGGTTAGGTTAGGTTAGGTTAGGTTAGGTTAGGTTAGGTTAGGTTAGGTTAGGTTAAAGTATACTCTATACTCTATACTCTATACTATACTATTTAGGTTAGGTTAAACCAGAATAAATTAAACTAGTACAAGCAAGCGACGTTGCGCTCCTTACTGGTGGCAACTGCCGGGTCTTCCATCAGCTTGAACACCTCGCAGGGTGGCGAGCTCAACCAGGTGCCAGAGAAGGCGCTCAAGTTGAACAGCTGGCACAGGCCATGCAGCAGCAAGGAGAACTCACTGCAGTCGGCTATCTGAGCACACTCTAGCGAGCAGTTTACGGTGCCGCTGCCAGTTACAAACTTCATGCTGGCAGGCATCGCGGAGCTCTCGGATCCCACAATTTTGAAGACGAAGCCAGCCACTGGTGGACTGGCAGTCAGCAGCAGCAGGAGCAGCGGTAGAATGTGCTCAAAAGTTTGGCAGTTCATCGCGTGCTGTTTGAGTTCAGAAACAACTGCTTGATTCTATCTTTAGAGTTTAGGAGTCGGCCTTAAAACTGATCTATTCAAAGTGCTTTTTATTTAAGAACGTTTTTATTCAAATTTGCGTCTGCGCTCATTGGGCGCACGTTTTTAAAACCAATCGCTGATGGTTGATGGCTGTAGCTGAAGATGCGCTATCAGTTAAACCAGTGGCAATGTATAGTTGCGGATGTGGTTTGAGAGAGAGACAGTGTTAATGTTAATTGAAGAGGCCGCAACCCTAAAGGGCGCCAATATTTGGTGGGCACCCTTGTCTTTTTGTAAGCGCCCCTTGTCTTTTTGTAAGCGCCCCTGTCTTTTTGTAAGTGCCCCTGTCTTTTTGTATAAGCGCCCTTGTCTTTTTGTAAGCGCCCCTGTCTTTTTGTATAAGCGCCCTTGTCTTGTATAAACGCCCTTGTCTTTTTGTAAGCGCCCCTGTCTTTTTTTAAGCGCCCTTGTCTTTTTGTAAGCGCCCCTGTCTTTTTGTATAAGCGCCCTTGTCTTGTATAAGCGCCCTTGTCTTTTTGTAAGCGCCCCTGTCTTTTTGTAAGCGCCCCTGTCTTTTTGTAAGTGCCCTTGTCTTTTTGTAAGTGCCCCTGTCTTTTTGTATAAGCGCCCTTGTCTTGTATAAGCGCCCCTGTCTCTTGGTGGGCGCCCCTGACTCTTGGTGGGAGCCCCTGTCTCTTGGACGCGGGCACCCTTGATAATTTTTGTAAGCGCCCCTAGACCTGCCTCCAAGGCCGGTGGATACCATTTTCAAGGGGTGCAAATGTTAAGCTCCTGTCATTCAGAACCTCTAGTTTGTTTAGTTTTTAGAGGAACGCAACTATACTGCTAAGCTGCATTGATGGCTTGTTGGATTCCACTTCCCACGAGAATCTGTCTGTCCTCAACATTTATAGCAGAAGTAAGAGGGGCGGGGGACGCCTCTTAGTCAAAGCGTCAAGGTCTGTGTAGGTCTGTGTAGGTCTGTGTAGGTCTGTGTAGGTCTGTGTAGGTCTGTGTAGGTCTGTGTAGGTCTGTGTAGGTCTGTGTAGGTCTGTGTAGGTCTGTGTAGGTCTGTGTAGGTCTGTGTAGGTCTGTGTAGGTCTGTGTAGGTCTGTGTAGGTCTGTGTAGGTCTGTGTAGGTCTGTGTAGGTCTGTGTAGGTCTGTGTAGGTCTGTGTAGGTCTGTGTAGGTCTGTGTAGGTCTGTGTAGGTCTGTGTAGGTCTGTGTAGGTCTGTGTAGGTCTGTGTAGGTCTGTGTAGGTCTGTGTAGGTCTGTGTAGGTCTGTGTAGGTCTGTGTAGGTCTGTGTAGGTCTGTGTAGGTCTGTATAATTTATAATTTTACAGTATAATTTTTATACTGTAAAAATATAATTTTTGGTCATAAACTGTAAAGATATAATTTTTGGTCATACTATTAGTCATAATAACATAGGCGCAGCTTTTTGGGTCATAAATAATCGCTTTCGAAGCTGGTCTGACAGCCACCTGCGCCTCACTCAGTGTTGAGGCGGGCGCCAGATGGTCTGAGAGGATGCGGGCGGTAGCTTTTTTCTCATCATTTTGACAGGCCATCAAGATTTATGAGGTCAGAGCCTATTGTTCGTGTTCACTCAAGCGTGTGACAGCTTTGACAGCTATGCGTTTTACCCCTGAAAGTACCTTGGGATTAGCGATTAGTGATTTCTCTTCATTATCTTCACTTTCTATATATTTTTGTATATTTGTATATTTGTATATTGTATATTTTTTCATTAATTTCTGTCAATCCTACGCGAAAAGTCATAAGTCATTTTGTTGCGATTTTGATTGATTTATGGCCGCACCTGTCATCTTTTTACGACCCTGTGGGAACTGATAGGATCTCCCGGTCACGTGATTCTGGGTAGCAACCAGCTTAACCAATCAGAAAATTCGGCGCTCATTTTAACAAATCGGCTCAGCCAATCAGAATCGACGTGTTCCATTATAACAAACTGCGGTCCGGTTAGCGGCTATTTAAACCGGTGTTTTTGGCCCGCTTGGATCAACTTCTCCTGGGACCTTAGCCTAGATTGAGACGTCCCGGAGCGCGACCGTCGTTTCTTGATCCCCGGATTGCCACCTCCCCCCTCATCATCAAGGACGAGTCCCCCCGGTCATCAGCAGCGAACATCAAAGTTAAGGGCATCACCTGCTAGCTATCTGCGAACACCGTGACATCAGCACCATCCCGGGTCTACAGCTGCGAAGCACTAAGCCGATTCGGTCACTGCAGATTACCTGGTCTCCGGCTGTTGAGTTTCTGATTGGTTGGGTGAGAGGCTGCCTAGACTTGCTTGATTGGGTGATCCCTTATCTGTCCCCTGTTTCAGTAGCTGGATTAGGCGCACACTTTTGCTCATTTTGTTCAGTAGTGCTGTTGCTGAGGCAGAAATCATTCAATAATACTGCTAGTAGTCTAAAACTCCAATTCAATCTGAAGTGTGAAGTGATCTAAGAAGAAGGTTAAGTCTGACAGTTATTTTTATCGGTTTTATTTCTTTGTTCGCCGATGGCTCAGATGAGTAGCTAAGCTAGTAGGCGCCAGTCACAGTAGCAAGGCAAGGCAGCATGGCAAGGCAGTTCTCAGTCGATCAATCTATCAAATCAGTTAGCGAAATTGCCAATAGTACAGAATCGGCTCCAGAGATGTACTCTGTGCACTCTAGGTTAGCCAAGCGGCTCGGGTGATGAATCATGCAGTCTCTGAGGTTCGAGTTAGCCTATCATCAGCGCTAGGAGAGGCTGGTTGGCGTGTTGAAGGCCAAAAGTACAATTTCTCGTATTTAGCAATGTAATAGTACATGTAGCTACCTCATAGTCTCGCCACTGCAAGAATCCCCTGCACAAATCCCCTCTGTACCTGCATGGCAAATGCGATCTAGTCCCAGCAGTGTCCCTTATCATCGGCTATGACTTCGAGATTGACAGCAAAAAGACACTAGTTGGCAGGTAAGTGCAAAGCCCGATTTCGAGAGTCCCGGTGTGAGCCAGGACGCACGGGCTGGTGGCAGCGGGTTAGTTAATCTGCGGATTAGCTGATCTCTACCTTCAAAATTCTCCCTGGTTGTCTCTCGCTGTCCCTCTCTTAGCTATAGGACCTAGACTGCTCGCCACACGATCAAGCTACCATGGGGCTGACCATCTGACAGGAGTGGGGGGCCAGGACTCTAATTGATTTATTTCTGAGACCTGAGGCCGAAGGCTTCCCCACAAGGGGGCCGAAAGGTCGAAACCCATCACACATGTCTTTTCCAGATCCTTCCGTCAGCTCACCTGCTGTCCCTCCCTCCTTCGTAGATCATGAGTCAAGAGTCTATCACCGACAGAAAACTCGAAACTCCACCAAAGTCGATTGTGCCCTGTCGAGCGCAATTCCTTCTGTCGACCCTGGCTGCACAGAACTTGTGAATCGATCGACTGCATCAGGAAACAGGAGCGACCATCTTTTTTGACAGCTCAGCCAACAACACTTCCAAAGGCGTCGTCCTGGCATGCAGCAGAAAGTTTAAAAGCTGGCTCTAGCATATATCCTATAGCTAGCTAGCATATGCATGTGTAATTCCGCAGAATTATTCCCAAAAAAACTAAGACGTCATCGTTAATGAAGCAGTGATGACTTCGGTGATAGCGTGGTGGATCGCTATGGTTTCAAGCGTGCCTACAAAACTGGATTCCCAGTATTCGCGCATCATGAGAGAGTTGAATTGAGCAGTTTAGCTGAGGAAATCAGAGCTCAAGCCAGGAACGGTCTCTCGAAGCAGCAGCAGTAGCAGCTGTCAAAACCTCCCTACGAATTATTTCATCAATGGCTTTTGGGGAAAAATTAAAATCGCCATTGAAGACCTGAAATTTTGTTTCGCAGCGGCCTCGATCCTTACCACTCTCTAACTTGCGCATGTCATGCAGGTCTAAAAAAATATGCAGCTCTTCTGTCTTTTTGCCATCTCTATCTATCCAGAGGCTTTGTGCGTGCCAACCCACCAGCATCAAGGCCCCTGCAGTATCCTACACTACCAGCATCATTTTCCTAACTCTGCTGCCCCGGGTTACCAAGGCCAAAGCACCCGGGCTATACATGTACCTCGTAGGATTTTGATGAGGCCGCGCGCACGTTGCGGCACTCTAACCTCTTTCAATATATATAGCTACCTTTTTTTCACCCTAGCAACCCGGAGGAATCACAATTAATGCGCTTAAGGCAATGGGAATGAATTCTAACTCGTGTAGTGTCTTAATACACTGTAGTTCTTCAAATCTGCTTCTTTGATATAACTTATTCCTAGTATTGATACCGCAAAATCTTTTGTTTTATTGTCCTTCATTGCCTCAATGAAGTCTCTGTATTAGTGAAAGTCAGGGGGCGGCAGGAGCAGACCCTTCAACTATTTACACTAAAACCGGCCTAGGCCTCGTAAAAGTACATGTAAACCGCGTGGTCAAAGATTTCTGCAATTTCATCCAAAAAGGAGAGTATATAGAGTGTGCATGCCTGAGGATACGTTTGAGAAAGCTCTGGGATCAGCGACAAGGGCCTGACTGCTAGCCCTCTCGCTGCATGGCCTTACTCAACCGATCATCATGCTGGCACAGGGCACAGGCGACTGCGACATGTCATGGGCTGACAGGCTGCGATGGCGTACGAATTCGACGTGAAGTAAGTATATCGCCAGCAAGAGAAGCACCGTGCCTGACTTCATGTCCGTATATATGTCACTCAGTGTAGAAGACGCTGAAGGACGATGATGAGCTAGGAAAGAATTTAACGCTAGCGGTGCAACAAAATATGTTTTAATTAAAACTGATGCAAGCAGACCGTGTATATTACTAAGCCAATGATTTTTCGGGATGATGGTGTTATCTAATGATGAATGGCTATAAAATGATCAAGCACAGAAATGTTTGAAATTTCTGTGCAATTTTACAATTCCAATCGTATGCTATGTGTCGAACTTAGGTTACTTAGCCATTAACAGGTCAAACTCGTCAAGTTTTTTGCTTTTTAAAACAAAATTAACATAATCATATTTTTATCATCATCGCCCTAACGCATCACCTTAACAATAAAATGTTTTGAAGTACAATAAAAATGTCGTCTTAAAAAGTAAGCAGCTTACAGAAATATCACTAATCACCATAAGATGCCTTAATTACTGGATACAAACGTGAAATAAGGTCTCTTATAATCCACACTATTTAACAAGTTTCATGATGAAGTTTGTGAAATATCAAATACAGGCCTTTTAAAACTCATCAGTATATTTTGAGTTCGCGGTTAGTAAGATATTGCCTACACAAAAAATTCAATTTTATTTTATATTTTAGTTTTCTTAGCTTTAGACTTTAAGTTTTAAGACAGAAGTCTAGACTAGACTAGTACTAGTACTACCTTGTCTTGTCTGGTCTGGCCTCGTCTTGGACCCATGGTGTACACCAATTCTATATAAAAGTTTCTGCTCAGGCCGAGGATTGCCAAATCAAAGCTTCAGCAAGCAAGCTTTTTAGGAAGAGACAGAGCAGGTAGATGCTTTGAAAATGCATAGTATTAGTAATTATTATGACATAAGCATATATGCAATGTGTAGTGTCACAATGTGTGTTATTCTACAAAAAAATTCACAAATCAAAGTTAATTCATGAAGAAGCCTGGATCATTGCCTTTAAATGGCTGAATAATAATGTTTTACAATGCTAGTTCTTTAAAAAATGTAAAGCAGGGGCCTATTCTAATGACAATTTTAATTGTCTTACACTTAAAATCCTACATTATTTTTGTCCTATAATTTTATAAACAAGCAATAAGTTCTTTACTTTATTTGAAATTGCAAATGAAAAATCAAGCTTTTTGATTGCATTTTCGCAAGATTATCATTATAACTAAATCATATTATTCTTATTAATAGCAAAATTGTCCTATGAGGCTATGGTTGTTAGTCCTTGTTTATTCCTGATTTTTGTAGCATTATTCTATTTTTATTTACTTTTTTGTTTGATTTGTAGATTAATTCTTGTTGGTGTCTATTAGATAATATAGTAGCTTTTATAATGAATAGATATAACTGAATTTTTCCTACTTTTTCTATTGAAAAAATATTGCTTTTTTATCTATTGCTTGCTTATTTCATTCAAATTTCAGATTTTAACTAGAAGATAGATACTATTAATTGTTCAAGAATATCTACATGACTTGGATATTAAACATTGAATAGCATTAAAACTGGCACTTGTTGAAGCAGCAACACCCAACAGAGAACTCTCTCAGACTACTAAGGCTGGTAAAGTGCAAAGCTATGCACGCCACTACAATGCATTCGCAGCCGCATTTCCCCCAGCTATCAAATGGCGGGGTCAGTGTTCAACAAATGTACCATTATGATGGATCTACTAAACGTTCTGAGAAGCCCAGTGCCAAGGACTCAGCTGTGGCTCTGCCAGCTTTAGCTTCTAAACAGACTCAACCAAATCAGAACAGGGCTGTCAGTACAGTGAGCATAGCAACTGGCAAGCCTGCTCAGGCTGTGAGTCCAGAGACTGCAATGAAATTGTACATGCATAAGCTGAGCACTTTTGAGCACCACGAGATATTCAGGTGCGTGTGTACTCCTTCAGTTCTGTCATTTTTCTCCTTTGAGAATAAAGATTTAGCTAGCTAATCCCTTAATTATGGTAAGCATTTAATAAGAGGATTATTCTCACACAGATCCTTATAGATGAGTCATCTTGAGTATGAGAATCGCCATCAGACCAGTGAGATTCATTCCTTAGATATGAGAATCGCCATCAGATCAGTGAGATTCATACTTTAGATATAAGAATCGCTATGAGATCACTGAGATTCATTCCTTAGATATGCGAGAATCGCCATCAGATCAGTGAGATTCGTTCCTTAGATATGAGAGAATCGCCATCAGATCAGCGAGATTCGTTCCTTAGATATGAGAGAATCGCCATCAGATCAGTGAGATTCATTCTTTAGATATGAGAATCGCCATCAGATCAGTGAGATTCATTCTTTAGATATGAGAATCGCCATCAGATCAGTGAGATTCATTCTTTAGATATGAGAGAATCGCCATCAGATCAGTGAGATTCGTTCCTTAGATATGACAATCGCCATCAGATCAGTGAGATTCATTCTTTAGATATGAGAATCGCCATCAGATCAGTGAGATTCATTCTTTAGATATGAGAGAATCGCCATCAGATCAGTGAGATTCGTTCCTTAGATATGAGAATCGCCATCAGATCAGTGAGATTCATTCTTTAGATATGAGAATCGCCATCAGATCAGTGAGATTCATTCTTTAGATATGAAAGAATCGCCATCAGATCAGTGAGATTCGTTCCTTAGATATGAGAGAATCACCATCAGATCAGCGAGATTCGTTCCTTAGATATGAGAGAATCGCCATCAGATCAGTGAGATTCGTTCCTTAGATATGAGAATCGCCATCAGATCAGTGAGATTCATTCTTTAGATATGAGAATCGCCATCAGATCAGTGAGATTCATTCTTTAGATATGAGAATCGCCATCAGATCAGTGAGATTCATTCTTTAGATATGAGAATCGCCATCAGATCAGTGAGATTCATTCTTTAGATATGAGAGAATCGCCATCAGATCAGTGAGATTCGTTCCTTAGATATGAGAGAATCACCATCAGATCAGCGAGATTCGTTCCTTAGATATGAGAGAATCGCCATCAGATCAGCGAGATTCGTTCCTTAGATATGAGAATCGCCATCAGATCAGTGAGATTCGTTCCTTAGATATGAGAATCGCCATCAGATCAGTGAGATTCGTTCCTTAGATATGAGAGAATCGCCATCAGATCAGCGAGATTCGTTCCTTAGATATGAGAGAATCGCCATCAGATCAGCGAGATTCGTTCCTTAGATATGAGAATCGCCATCAGATCAGTGAGATTCGTTCCTTAGATATGAGAATCGCCATCAGATCAGTGAGATTCGTTCCTTAGATATGAGAATCGCCATCAGATCAGTGAGATTCATTCTTTAGATATGAGAATCGCCATCAGATCAGTGAGATTCATTCTTTAGATATGAGAGAATCGCCATCAGATCAGTGAGATTCGTTCCTTAGATATGAGAATCGCCATCAGATCAGTGAG
>NIVC01000422.1:292500-387500 GCA_002269645.1 Macrostomum lignano | reverse complement strand
TTTTATCAATTTCACAACCAAAGCTTTGAGTAATCTTATTTTTTAACAAGTGAGCTTTGTCACCTTGTCTATAAAAATGTTTATTAATTATTATTTTCTATAAGTCTTCATTTATTTTTTAATCGTGTACTTTAAGTAGTAGCAGATGGTTTCCTAGACCAAAAACGGAAGCAACTAGAAACTCTGCTGTCATTTCTGCTTTCTGGTTGACTCAAGAAACAAATTGTGTTCTCCATCATCATCACGTATCAAGGAAGCCTGATTAACACAGTCTCCACCTGTTGCAATCAACTTCTCCAGTGGCTTGAGAATGCTGTCAATCGCATCAGAACAGAAATGTATTGACAGATTATTGGAGTGACTGCGCGGGTCTTGTCAGCGCCTTATATTGTTCGAAAATCACCGCTTTTCATGCGTTGTTACAGATTCGAACCTGGAACGCACTCTATAAAAACTTTAGCACTTTTAATAAGCATCCGTCTGTCTTTCTGTCTGACTGTCTGTCTGTCTGCCTGCCTCTGTCTGTCTGCCTGTCTGTCTGTCTTTCTGTCTGACTGTCTGCCTTTCTGTCTGTCTGCCTTTCTGTCTGTCTGTCTGACTGTCTGTCTGTCTGCCTTTCTGTCTGTCTGTCTGCCTGCCTCTGTCTGTCTGTCTGCCTGCCTCTGTCTGTCTGTCCGTCTGTCTGTCTGTCTGTCTGTCTGTCTGTCTGTCTGAATCCTCTCCTTAATGCGTGTCTGTGAGTGCCACTTTCTTTCTGTAACATTCACCGTCAGATTGTCAGTGAAAGTGCGATGTTTCAGAAAAAAGCACAAACCCGGAATCGAACCCGGAACGCACCGTAATAACGGGTCTGCTTAAGAGAACAACACAAAAGCTCGAACACAATGCACTTTAAATAAGCATCATTGCTATTCAAAATATACACATTAAAACCACGACATGCTATGTAATGTAATTTGATGTATGCAAACATTTTTTAATCATACAATAAACAATACAAATTGAATCCAAAATCACCAACGGCCACACAAGTGATACAAAAAAGTAATTTTATAATCAGAGGCAAGTATTATCATTTAGTTTAATACGCAAAGTAGATATTTGTAACAGCTGGTACCAACTCTACTTGTGAGTAGCATAATACGGTAGCAGCTGTAAAATTCATTAGAATATCATTCATCAGAAGATTAGTAGGCCAAATTAAGTCGATCAGCATTAGCCTGACAGCCGCTGAGAATGCCTCACAATGGCCGTGGAGTACCATTGTTAAATTTGTCCATGGCTTGTCAATCTTCCACTCAATCAGCGAATACAACTGAATCAATAACAACTAATGAATAATAATCATAATTAATAAATTTTCTTTACATTTGCAGCAAACACACACTTGGAAAGATTAATAAATGCTAGCATATTAATAACAATAACCAGTAGGTATGCAAACATTATGAAACAGATTATAGATAATATTTTATGACATGCGAAAAAACATACCTAAGATAAACACAACACAATTATATTCATAGCTAGGAAAAATAGGATAGAAAATTGACCATAAAAATAGGGGAACAATTGAAGGTCAATTAAAACATTAGTATATTTATAACTAATACAAATCGAGGAAAGTGCACAGCAAAAGTACATTTTGTAGACTATAATTAAATCTCTAAAATTATAAACTGTAAACACTGAACCTAGATGAAAACCTGCACAGACTACTAATAAAAGTATTTCAAGAATATTTTTTCCGAATACAGACTTTTTTCTACAGTAAATTTTCTTGAATTTCTACTTTCAGTAGATAGATGAGAATAATTTTATTTAGGATATTTTTGGACACTTAAAAGCATTGTACAAGCGCACTACGGGCTGACGGACTCTCTTGCCGCTATGGACAGGCTTCGGGGAGGCGGCGCCGGCGCCTGCGACTGCGAAGAAGGCGGCGGTGGCGATGCCGCGGCAGAGGAGGCGGCCACAACGCTGGCGAGCTGCTGCTGAGAGGACTGACCGACTGCGCGCAGCTGATGGTCGCGGACATAATAGCTGCGACAGGAGGCCAGCTTGGACTCCAGGGCGCCGACCTTGAAAATGAGAGAATTGAAATGTTCCGTGTGGGATTATAGCTTTATCTTCATTCAGTTCTTGCGATGCGTTTGAAAATTTACGCGAAATTTTTTAGGTTTGAGTCAACCATAAATCTTACACTTGTGCTGTCAAGTAGTGCTTAAGTATTGCAGTGTCTTAGCTTCTTGATGCACTGTCTCTGCCTGTGTCTGTCTGTGTGTCTGTCTGTGTCTGTGTATCTGTCTGTGTCTGTCTCTCTGTCTGTCTGTCTGTCTATCTATCTGTCTGTCTGTCTGTCTGTCTGTGACTGTCTGTCTGTCTGTGTCTGTCTTTCTGTCTGTCTGTCTGTCTGTCTGTCTGTGTCTGTCTGTCTCTCTGTCTGTGTCTTTCTGTCTGTCTGTCTGTCTGTCTGTCTGTCTGTCTTTTTGTCTGTGTTGTCTGTTTCTCTGTCTGTGTCTTTCTGTCTGTCTGTCTGTCTGTCTGTCTGTCTGTCTTTCTGTCTGTGTCTCAATGTCTGTCTGTCTCTCTGTCTGTCTGTCTGTCTGTCTGTCTGTCTGTCTGTCTTTCTGTCTGTGTCTCAATGTCTGTCTGTCTGTCTGTCTGTCTGTCTGTCTGTCTGTCTGTCTGTCTGTCTGTCTGTCTTTTTGTCTGTGTTGTCTGTTTCTCTGTCTGTGTCTTTCTGTCTGTCTGTCTGTCTGTCTGTCTTTCTGTCTGTGTCTCAATGTCTGTCTGTCTGTCTGTCTGTCTGTCTGTCTGTCTGTCTGTCTGTCTGTCTTTCTGTCTGTGTCTCAATGTCTGTCTGTCTGTCTGTCTGTCTGTCTGTCTGTCTGTCTGTCTGTCTGTCTGTCTGTCTGTCTTACTTCCCTCCCTCCCAGTCCACCAAGTACTCAAACCAAACAGACGTCATCAGCAGCAACTAATCACAGTTACCTTGGTCAACAAATCGCCAACAAGATTGAGAGCGCAGACCCGAACATTCGGATTCAATCGATCTGCAGAGATGCCGGAAAGCTGGCCGTTGTTTAGCAGCAGACTGGTCGGGCCGCCTCCGCCGCCACCGCCGCCGCCCACCTCAGTTTGCAGGCCGACGGAATTGGCGTCGGAGTCGCCCTGACTGACCGCGTCGAGGCGCTGGCGGTCTGCAGTCCGATTGGCGTCGCTATCGGTGGAGTCGCTGGCCTGCTGTTGCTGGTGCGGCTGGGGTCTGTCATGATTTTGGCTGTTCGAAGCTGCCACTTGCGCGGCGGCTGTGGCCACGTTTGAGGGTGGACTGCCGGCTACGGAGCTCTGAAGAGGGTGGGTGAAAGGGGGTGCTACTGCTGAGATTGACAGACAGACAGACAGACAGACAGACACAGACAGACAGACAGACAGACACAGACAGACAGACAGACAGACACAGACAGACAGACAGGCAGACAGACAAAAAGACGGACAAACAGGCACACAGACAGACAGACAGACAGACAGACAGACAGACAGGCAGACAGACAGACAGGCAGACAGACAGGCAGACGGACAAACAGGCAGACAGACAGACAGACAGACAAACAGACAGACAGAGAGACAGACAGACAGACAGACACAGACACAGACAGACAGACAGACAGACAGACACAGACAGACAGACAGACAGACAGACAGACAGACAGAAAGACGGACAAACAGGCAGACAGACAGACAGACAGACAGACAGGCAGACAGACAGGCAGACGGACAAACAGGCAGACAGACAGACAAACAGACAGACAGAGAGACAGACAGACAGACAGACAGAGAGACAGACAGACAGACAGCGCGCACCTGATTGGCGGTAGAGGAGATCCGCTGCCGAGTCTGCACCTGCACGGTCACCTCCTCGCGCAGGTCTCTAGACTCGTCCTTCAATCGCTGCACCATCTCCACCAGAGCCGCCTTCTCGTCCAGCTCAGATTCCAAGAAAGCGTTTCGCTCGATAGCGGCGTTGAGCTTTTGTTCGAAATCTTCTAACGAAGCCAGAGTGTGCCGCTTGGCCCGTTCCAGATCGTCATTGAGCGTCTCCAGCTCCCTCACGCAGCCCCTGAGTCTGTCGCGCTCCTGCCGCACCTGGTTGATGGGGGCCGAGTAGCGTTAAAAGTACTGACCGGCTGCCTGACCTAATTAACTACCTGACTGACTAACTGACTAACTAACTAACTAACTAACTAACTAACTATCTAACTAACTATAACTAACTAACTAACTAACAATCTAACTAACTAACTAACTGACTAACTAACTGACTAACTGACTAACTGACTAACTGACTAACTGACTAACTAACTATCTAACTAACACACCTGATTGAGCTCATCTTGCAAGCTATTTAGTTGGCCATTTAAGCTGGCAATCTGCCGTTCCGATCGCTCCCGACACCGTTGCAATTCGTTGTGCGCCCGCTCCAGCGCGCTGCGGGCCTCCTGCTCGCGACGCTCAGACGCTTGCAGTTGCGTCTCCAGTTCCGCTTCCAGCTCCCGGGAGCTGGTCTGGAATTTAAAAACAATCAAACAAATAAAAAATCAAAAAATCAAATAATCCCTGATAGTAGAAAGTTACTAAATTCACTCACCTGAAACTCCTCCAGCTCTTCGCGCGCCTCCTCCAGCATCTGTTCAACTTCGGCGCATCTTTCGCAGCAACCGCCGCCGCAGGCCTGAGCGGGCGAGTCTGAGGCAGCCTGGTTAGACTGGAACATCCGGGTTATCACTTCGTCTTGAAATCTGATTGGCTGCTCTCTAACCTGACCTTGAAATCCGATTGGCTGCTCAATAACCTGACCTTGAAATCCGATAGGCTGCTCAATAACCTGACCTTGAAATCTCATTGGCTGCTCTCTAACCTGACCTTGAAATCTGATTGGCTGCTTTCTAACCCGACCTTGAATTCTCATTGGCTGCTCTCTAACCTGGCCCTGAAATCTGATTGGCTGCTCGCTAACCTGACCTTGAAATGATTGGCTGCTTGCTCTCTTACAAGAATTTTAAGTTTTATTGGCAACGCTCAAACTTTAAATCTGATTGGTTCGCTAAAAATCTAAAATAATCTAAAATAAATAGAAAAAAATGCATACTAATTTACCAGAGCCTGATGTTTCATGCAAACCCATCAATATAATTATATTTTCGTTTTTGATTAGCTCTTAATAAACAAAAAAACGGCTCGGTTAGTTTCAAATTCCGATAAGAGAAAACGCGGCACAGACAAGTGACAATCTGTATCCATTTAGCATGTTAAATAATATATTGATAAAAAGTAATCCTTGACAGAAAAGAAAACTTTGAGACAGGACAAAACAGACACAACACAAGCTATGAAGACACAACACAAGTGAGCTTTCTCATTTGTTGCTTGATGAACTAAATGAAAACACAAAACCTTGCTGGAGCTGCTCTATATTACATGAATTGAAGTAAACACCAAACCAAAACAGTTTAAATAAGCAAAACAAACACACAAATTCCATGACAAGAAGGCAAACGCAAAAAGGATACAGAATGAGACTATATGCATCACTTTCATAAAACATCTTATTCCGAATTTAGGAGAAATATTTGTGATGAAAGTTTTGGTCAGTAACAAGCTTCTTATAATTAGAGACTAAAATTTAAATTAAAAAACTTTGAAGATCCCATCGAATTCCTTTTAAGAATCCCCCTCAAATCCAAATCAAGAAGTATCCTCAAATCCCCCAAAAAACCCTCAAATCCCCATCAAGAATTGGCCTCAAATCCCCATCAAGAATCGGCCTCAAATCCCCATTAAGAATCGGCCTCAAATCCCCATCAAGAATCGGCCTCAAATCCCCATCAAGAATCGACCTCAAATCCCCATCAAGAATCGGCCTCAAATCCCCATCAAGAATCGCCCTCAAATCCCCATCAAGAATCGCCCTCAAGCCCCCATTAAGAATTGGCCTCAAATCCCCATCAAGAATCGCCCTCAAGCCCCCATTAAGAATTGGCCTCAAATCCCCATCAAGAATCGCCCTCAAGCCTCCATTAAGAATTGGCCTCAAATCCCCATCAAGAATCGGCCTCAAATCCCCATCAAGAATCGGCCTCAAATCCCCATCAAGAATCGGCCTCAAATCCCCATCAAGAATCGCCCTCAAATCCCCATCAAGAATCGCCCTCAAATCCCCATCAAGAATCTCCCTCAAGTCCCCATCAAGAATCGCCCTTAAGTCCTCATCAAGAATCGCCCTCAAATCCCCATCAAGAATCGCCCTTAAGTCCTCATCAAGAATCACCCTTAAGTCCCCATCAAGAATCGCCCTTAAGTCCTCATCAAGAATCTCCCTCAAGTCCCCATCAAGAATCGCCCTTAAGTCCTCATCAAGAATCGCCCTCAAATCCCCATCAAGAATCGCCCTTAAGTCCTCATCAAGAATCGCCCTTAAGTCCTCATCAAGAATCGCCCTCAAGTCCCCATCAAGAATCGGCCTCAAATCCCCATCAAGAATCGCCCTCAAATTTCCATCAACAATCGGCCTCAAATCCCCATCAACAATCGGCCTCAAATCCCCATCAAGAATCGCCCTCAAATTTCCATCAACAATCGGCCTCAAATCCCCATCAACAATCGGCCTCAAATGCTCATCAAGAATCGCCCTCAAATCCCCATCAAGAATCGCCCTCAAATCCCCATCAAGAATCGGCCTCAAATCCCCATCAAGAATCGCCCTCAAATCCCCATCAAGAATCGCCCTCAGATCCCCATCAAGAATTGCCCTCAGATCCCCATCAAGAATCGCCCTCAGATCCCCATCAAGAATTGCCCTCAAATCCCCATCAAGAATCGCCCTCAAATCCCCATCAAGAATCGGCCTCAAATCCCCATCAAGATCGGCCTCAAATCCCCATTAAGAATCACCCTCGAATCCACATCAAGAATCGCCCTCAAATCCCCATCAAGAATCGCCCTCAGATCCCCATCAAGAATCGGCCTCAAATCCCCATCAAGATCGGCCTCAAATCCCCATTAAGAATCACCCTCGAATCCACATCAAGAATCGCCCTCAAATCCCCATCAACAATCACCCTCAAATCCAAGAACAGTGCTAGGGTCCAGTGTCAAGCTGAATAATAGAAATCAAAGTACAAGTTGAAAACTGAACAGGGAAAAGTACATCTACAATAGTTACTAGATAGTGTTAAACAACACACGTTCATCAGCGAGCCAAATCCGTCTCAATCCTGACCCAACCGGTGTCCAGCCCCGGGGAACCGGTTCTGAAACCAGCCACCGCGTCTTTCGTCATCGCCGGCTCCGTCGGTGCCATCTTCGCGTCGCCTGTTGCTAGGCGGCACTCCGAAGCCGGAGACGCCACCGCGTTGCCTAGGCAACAGGCGATAAAGAAATTCCGGAGCTCCAATCAGCTGACGGCCGCCCAAATCCTGAGGATATTTGAAGGCCAAGAAGAAGTACAGATGGCCAACAAGGATGCCAAGCAGTTCAGTGAAGCCGCCGCCCTGAATAATCATATTAAAGGCCAGCAATACCCAAGGCAGGTACATGGCTTTGAATTGCATGCCGAACCAGAACTGCACAATGGTGTCCCGATTTAACTGGCACCAGATGTACAGCACGGCCAACACCATCGGGTCCATCAGCAGGTACAGACCAACAGCGCAACCAAGAGCAACCAGACAGATCCAGCAGAACAGCAATAGAAAAGCATACTCAGCTGGATTGCCAGCAAACTGACCAGACTCCAGAGCGGTGGAGTACGAATACAGGAAGTACAAATTAATCAGATAGTGAAATCCTGTCTGAGGCGATATGGGATAGTACAGCAGGGCTGTGATTGGACGCCAGATATGGAAGCTATAAGCAAGCTTCTCCCAGACAAGAATCATTGAGTAGGGACTCAATAGGCCGATGCGCCCGAGCAATGGCAGGACAACGCTGCCAGTGAACCAGTAGCGAGACAGGCGCGGTACATTCCAGTACCATTCAGCCAGTTCATTCGGTGCCATGCTGTATTTGATTGCTTAGCGATTTTGTTTAACTTTATAGTTTAGTTGTTCAGTAGGATGCGGCATGAATATCCATATGAAATCTATTAATATAAATTGCTTTGTACATTTAGCCTATAAAAGAGTTTGGCTCTTATAAACCCGGTGACTCTAAGGGGGTAACAGTTGGATCTGTGACTGAGGGAACAACATTTCAACCTGAGCGGCTGTGAAGGGTGAAAGTTTAATTTGAGTCACTCTGAGGGGTGACGGTTTAATCTGAGTGACTCTGAGGGGTGCCAGTTTAATCTGAGTGACTCTGAGGGGTGCCAGTTTAATCTGAGTGACTCTGAGGGGTGCCAGTTTAATCTGAGTGACTCTGAGGGGTGCCAGTTTAATCTGAGTGACTCTGAGGGGTGCCAGTTTAATCTGAGTGACTCTGAGGGGTGCCAGTTTAATCTGAGTGACTCTGAGGGGTGACGGTTTAATCTGAGTGACTCTGAGGGGTGCCAGTTTAATCTGAGTGACTCTGAGGGGTGCCAGTTTAATCTGAGTGACTCTGAGGGTGCCAGTTTAATCTGAGTGACTCTGAGGGGTGCCAGTTTAATCTGAGTGACTCTGAGGGGTGCCAGTTTAATCTGAGTGACTCTGAGGGGTGCCAGTTTAATCTGAGTGACTCTGAGGGGTGCCAGTTTAATCTGAGTGACTCTGAGGGGTGACGGTTTAATCTGAGTGACTCTGAGGGGTGACGGTTTAATCTGAGTGACTCTGAGGGGTGCCAGTTTAATCTGAGTGACTCTGAGGGGTGCCAGTTTAATCTGAGTGACTCTGAGGGGTGCCAGTTTAATCTGAGTGACTCTGAGGGGTGCCAGTTTAATCTGAGTCACTCTGAGGGGTGCCAGTTTAATCTGAGTGACTCTGAAGGGTGAAGGGTGACAGTTTAATCTGAGTGACTCTGAAGGGTGAAGGGTGACAGTTTAATCTGAGTGACTCTGAGGGGTGCCAGTTTAATCTGAGTGACTCTGAGGGGTGACAGTTTAATCTGAGTGACTCTGAGGGGTGACGGTTTAATCTGAGTGACTCTGAGGGGTGACGGTTTAATCTGAGTGACTCTGAGGGGTGACGGTTTAATCTGAGTGACTCTGAGGGGTGCCAGTTTAATCTGAGTGACTCTGAGGGGTGCCAGTTTAATCTGAGTGACTCTGAGGGGTGCCAGTTTAATCTGAGTGACTCTGAAGGGTGAAGGGTGACAGTTTAATCTGAGTGACTCTGAGGGGTGCCAGTTTAATCTGAGTGACTCTGAGGGGTGCCAGTTTAATCTGAGTGACTCTGAGGGGTGACGGTTTAATCTGAGTGACTCTGAGGGGTGACGGTTTAATCTGAGTGACTCTGAGGGGTGACGGTTTAATCTGAGTGACTCTGAAGGGTGAAGGGTGACGGTTTAATCTGAGTGACTCTGAGGGGTGACGGTTTAATCTGAGTGACTCTGAGGGGTGACGGTTTAATCTGAGTGACTCTGAAGGGTGAAGGGTGACGGTTTAATCTGAGTGACTCTGAAGGGTGAAGGGTGACAGTTTAATCTGAGTGACTCTGAAGGGTGAAGGGTGACGGTTTAATCTGAGTGACTCTGAAGGGTGAAGGGTGACAGTTTAATCTGAGTGACTCTGAAGGGTGAAGGGTGACAGTTTAATCTGAGTGACTCTGAGGGGTGCCAGTTTAATCTGAGTGACTCTGAGGGGTGACGGTTTAATCTGAGTGACTCTGAGGGGTGAAGGTTTAATCTGAGTGACTCTGAGGGGTGACGGTTTAATCTGAGTGACTCTGAGGGGTGACGGTTTAATCTGAGTGACTCTGAGGGGTGACGGTTTAATCTGAGTGACTCTGAGGGGTGACGGTTTAATCTGAGTGACTCTGAAGGGTGAAGGGTGACAGTTTAATCTGAGTGACTCTGAGGGGTGCCAGTTTAATCTGAGTGACTCTGAGGGGTGACGGTTTAATCTGAGTGACTCTGAGGGGTGACGGTTTAATCTGAGTGACTCTGAGGGGTGACGGTTTAATCTGAGTGACTCTGAGGGGTGACGGTTTAATCTGAGTGACTCTGAAGGGTGAAGGGTGACAGTTTAATCTGAGTGACTCTGAAGGGTGAAGGGTGACGGTTTAATCTGAGTGACTCTGAAGGGTGAAGGGTGCCAGTTTAATCTGAGTGACTCTGAGGGGTGACGGTTTAATCTGAGTGACTCTGAGGGGTGACGGTTTAATCGATATATCAGTTGCTACTTGGTAAATGAAAGTTAAAAACGCTAACAAAATTACACAAATTATAAGGTATATTTTAATGCAATTATTCACAATGCAATCAATTTCGGCGTTCCAAAAAATGTTTGAAAATATCGGCAGTGAAAAATAAATAACTCTACAAAATTTATATAATACAATAAAAAAACTTTATTCGCGCTATTAGTAATCATACTGCAATGCCAAATAATAATTATTGATACTGAAACACTAAAATCTAATTCCTACAATAATTTAGCTTATTAATATCAATAATAGTCACATTTTATTTATAAAACAAGATTAGTTAAATCTTTAAAAAACGATTTCTTAAATCAATTCTAAATTTTCAAAACGCATCCTGAGATGAGTTTCTATTATTAAATTTGATTCATTGTTCATAGTATAACAATACGCGGACTTTTAGTTAAGCAACCGTTAAATCGGATAGACAGCATATTCGCTGATAGAAAGGAAAATTGTTTTTGTAACACTGTGACCGAATTAATTATCAATGGGTGGTGAAGAATCTTGATGGGGATTTGAGGGCGATTCTTGATGGGGATTTGAGGCCGATTCTTGATGGGGATTTGAGGGCGATTCTTGATGGGGATTTGAGGCCGATTCTTGATGGGGATTTGAGGGCGATTCTTGATGGGGATTTGAGGACGATTCTTGATGGGGATTTGAGGGCGATTCTTGATGGGGATTCGAGGGCGATTCTTGATAGGGTTTTGAGGGCGATTCTTGATGGGGATTTGAGGGCGATTCTTGATGGGGATTCGAGATTCGAGGGCGATTCTTGATGGGGATTTGAGGGCGATTCTTGATGGGGATTCGAGGCCGATTCTTTATGGGGATTTGAGGGCGATTCTTGATGGGGATTTGAGGCCGATTCTTTATGGGGATTTGAAGGAGATTCTTTATGGGGATTTGAGGGAGAATCTTGATGGGGATTTGAGGGCGATTCTTGATGGGGATTTGAGGGCGATTCTTGATGGGGATCTGAGGGCGATTCTTGATGGGGATCTGAGGGCGATTCTTGATGGGGATTTGAGGGCGAATCTTGATGGGGATTTGAGGGCGAATCTTGATGGGGATTTGAGGGCGATTCTTGATGGGGATTCGAGGCCGATTCTTTATGGGGATTTGAGGGCGATTCTTGATGGGGATTTGAGGCCGATTCTTTATGGGGATTTGAGGGAGAATCTTGATGGGGATTTGAGGGCGATTCTTGATGGGGATTTGAGGGCGATTCTTGATGGGGATCTGAGGGCGATTCTTGATGGGGATTTGAGGGCGAATCTTGATGGGGATTTGAGGGCGAATCTTGATGGGGATTTGAGGGCGATTCTTGATGGGGATTCGAGGCCGATTCTTTATGGGGATTTGAGGGCGATTCTTGATGGGGATCTGAGGGCGATTCTTGATGGGGATTTGAGGGCGAATCTTGATGGGGATTTGAGGGCGAATCTTGATGGGGATTTGAGGGCGATTCTTGATGGGGATTCGAGGCCGATTGTTGATGGGGATTTGAGGCCGATTGTTGATGGAAATTTGAGGGCGATTCTTGATGGGGATTTGAGGGCGATTCTTGATGGGGATTTGAGGGCGATTCTTGATGGGGATTTGAGGGCGATTCTTGATGGGGATTTGAGGCCGATTCTTGATGGGGATTTGAGGCCGATTCTTGATGGGGATTTGAGGGCGATTCTTGATGGGGATTTGAGGCCGATTCTTGATGGGGATTTGAGGGCGATTCTTGATGGGGATTTGAGGGCGATTCTTGATGGGGATTTGAGGGCGATTCTTGATGGGGATTTGAGGCCGATTCTTGATGGGGATTTGAGGGCGATTCTTGATGGGGATTTGAGGCCGATTCTTGATGGGGATTTGAGTGCGATTCTTGATGGGGATTCGAGGGTGATTCTTGATGGGGATTTGAGGGCGATTCTCGATGGGGATTTGAGGCCGATTTGTTGATGGGGATTTGAGGCCGATTCTTGATGGGGATTTGAGGGCGATTCTTGATGGGGATTTGAGGCCGATTCTTGATGGGGATTTGAGGCCGATTTGTTGATGGGGATTTGAGGCCGATTCTTGATGGGGATTTGAGGGCAATTCTTGATGGGGATTTGAGGGCGATTCTCGATGGGGATTTGAGGCCGATTTGTTGATGGGGATTTGAGGCCGATTCTTGATGGGGATTTGAGGCCGATTTGTTGATGGGGATTTGAGGCCGATTCTTTATGGGGATTTGAGGCCGATTCTCTATGGGGATTTGAGGCCGATTTGTTGATGGGGATTTGAGGCCGATTCTTGATGGGGATTTGAGGCCGATTTGTTGATGGGGATTTGAGGCCGATTCTTTATGGGGATTTGAGGGCGATTCTTGATGGGGATTTGAGGCCGATTCTTGATGGGGATTTGAGGGCGATTCTTGATGGGGATTTGAGGCCGATTCTTGATGGGGATTTGAGGCCGATTTGTTGATGGGGATTTGAGGCCGATTCTTGATGGGGATTTGAGGGCGATTCTTGATGGGGATTTGAGGGCGATTCTCGATGGGGATTTGAGGCCGATTTGTTGATGGGGATTTGAGGCCGATTCTTGATGGGGATTTGAGGCCGATTTGTTGATGGGGATTTGAGGCCGATTCTTTATGGGGATTTGAGGCCGATTCTCTATGGGGATTTGAGGCCGATTTGTTGATGGGGATTTGAGGCCGATTCTTGATGGGGATTTGAGGCCGATTTGTTGATGGGGATTTGAGGCCGATTCTTTATGGGGATTTGAGGGCGATTCCTGATGGGGATTTGAGGGCGATTCTTGATGGGGATTTGAGGGCGATTCTTGATGGGGATAAGATCCTACAGATAGGGTTTTTATAAGCCATTCGTACGTGCTTTAAAGATTTATTACGAATTTTAAAGAGAGAGTTAGATTGATATTATTTTGAGACAAGGAAATATTAAACATTGCTCAAAACGGTTTTGACGTCCTTCCTTCACTTCGGAAAAACCTCCTTCACTTCAAAAATCACTTGCAGAAGTCGCACAGCGGGCACGGGATCAGTGGCACAAGTACAGGTGTACTCTTCAAGTAGTCCTGATACTCAGGATCTTCGCCCCAGCGCTTATAAGCGGACTTCTCTAATAGTGGAATACCACTGACAAAGCAGATGAGCAGAGTATTGAGCAGCGGGCCAACAAAGGTGAACCAGAACCACCATTCGTTAGAATAGTGGAAACCAGCCGATGCAGAGATAGCCAGGCCCCACCATAGTAGAATTTCTCCGAAATAGTTCGGATGTCGAGAAATCGACCACAGTCCCGACCGAATAAATCGGCCATTGTTCTCCGGCTTGGCTTTGAATATGGACTTTTGAATGTCCGACACAGTCTCCGTGAGTATGCCGATGAGGAACAGACTCCAGCCGAGATAGTCGCGCCATTCCAAGCTGCCGGGAGTTGCCAGGGTGGCAGATGCGGTCAGGCTGGCGATAGTGGGTGCCAGGTTGCAGCCAACCCACACAGCCTGCAGTGTCCACGTGATGAAGAACCGAACGCAGCTTTTTCGAATCTCTTCGAATCTTTTGTCGCCGTACTTGGCGGCCCTGGCGGCGGGGATGAGGGTGGCTGGGATGAAGATTGGGGAGGCTGGCCCAGCACATGAGGATCTGGGAGGCTGGCCTAGCAACTGAGGATCTGGGAGACTGGCCTAGCAACTGAGGATCTGGAAGGCTGGTAGCCCAGCAACTGAGGATCTGGGAGGCTGGCCCAGCAACTGAGGATCTGGGAGGCTGGCCCAGCAACTGAGGATCTGGGAGGCTGGCCCAGCAACTGAGGATCTGGGAGGCTGGCCCAGCAACTGAGGATCTGGGAGGCTGGCCTAGCAACTGAGGATCTGGGAGGCTGGCCCATCAACTGAGGATCTGGGAGGCTGGTGGCCCAGCAACTGAAAATCTGGGAGGCTGGCCTAGCAACTGAGGATCTGGGAGGCTGGCCCAGCAACTGAGGATCTAGGAGGCTGGCCTAGCAACTGAGGATCTGGGAGGCTGGCCCAGCAACTGAGGATCTAGGAGGCTGGCCTAGCAACTGAGGATCTGGGAGGCTGGCCCATCAACTGAGGATCTGGGAGGCTGGTGGCCCAGCAACTGAAAATCTGGGAGGCTGGCCTAGAAAGTGACACTGAGAGGATCTGAGGATCTGAGAGAGGCTATTGACTAATCCTGAGGATCTGAAAACCTTAAACAAGAAATTTCCCGGAAGGCAAATATAACAGTAACTAATCCCTAACTTACCTGTAAACCAGGAAAATACCCAGTCTCACAGCCCACACGGACACGCAGACGCTCTGCACAATGCATCTTATATGCCTATAGCTGGCCAGAAGACCAAAGGCCACCCACACAACAGTCAGATGAGTCAACGAGCCGGCCATATCGTAGAATTTCTCCGTTTTCAATCCGTAAGCAATTGGAAAGCAGATCCATTGTATGACAAAATCTATAATAACTATGATGACAACAACTAGCCAAGGTTCCAACAGCAGATCCACAGAAGCCGGAGCGGCCGTGGTAGCCGCAACAGTGGTTGAATCAGCCTGAAATTCAGTTTATTTTGTTACACTGATCAAACAATTATTATTAGAACACAAGAAAAAACAGAGAAAAAAAGAACACTAACCATGAAAAGTTGCTAGAAATTGTTTTTCATAAATCTAATATCTGACAAGGTATAGATAGGACCAGATAGCCTTATTTAAATATAACTGAGAGGTAGAGTAGCTCTACCCTACCCTGTGCTGAGTTAGATAGCATAGCAAGCTCAGCTATATTATCTTCTTTTAAAGCTTAAGAGATCAAACACCCCCCGGCGAATGTACATTATTTACACAGCTTCTGCATAGAGCTCTAAGAAAACAGGTTCTCTACCTTTCCCAGCAATGAGCTTCTCAGTTACGTACAAATCTAAAAGAAATGAACAAAAAGACAAATCTATTTACGCGTAAAAAGCGTTCTCTACATTATATTTTATTCAAGACACAAAAGGTCGCTACAGTTTAGTAAGAAACAGATGATAGAATTCAAGTACATAGAACACTGTTTTTAAAAAATGCGCAAGTTCCCAAAATTGCTTGTAGAAATTTAGGAGACTTCTGTCGTGATAATTACAAAAATGGACGATTTTGTAGAATAGTTTCGCCTCTCTGAAATGAAATTAATAAATAGTGATGATTGTAACTAGTGTATGCTTTAACCATCCGACATCCATACAAGCAACTAAGATGGCACTAAGATTTGAACAACCTTGTTGTCCTTGACACTCATCTAGACACCCTGACACTCATCTAGATGCCCTGACACTCATCTAGATGCCCTGACACTCATCTAGACACCCCCTGACACTCATCTAGACACCCCCTGACACTCATCTAGACACCCCCTGACACTCATCTAGACACCCCCTGACACTCATCTAGACACCCCCTGACACTCATCTATACTCTTGACACTCATCTAGAGTACTAGACACCCTGACGCTCATCTAGACACCCTGACACTCATCTAGATGCCCTGACATTCATCTAGACACCCTGACACACATTTAGACACCCTGACACTCATCTAGATGCCCTGACATTCATCTAGACACTGACACTCATCTAGAGTAGACACCCTGACGCTCATCTAGACACCCTGACACTCATCTAGACACCCTGACACTCATCTAGACACTGACACTCATCTAGAGTAGACACCCTGACGCTCATCTAGACACCCTGACACTCATCTAGACACCCTGACACTCATCTAGACACTGACACTCATCTAGAGTAGACACCCTGACGCTCATCTAGACACCCTGACACTCATCTAGATGCCCTGACACTCATCTAGACACTGACACTCATCTAGAGTAGACACCCTGACGCTCATCTAGACACCCTGACACTCATCTAGATGCCCTGACATTCATCTAGACACCCTGACACACATTTAGACACCCTGACACTTATATAGACACCCTGACACTCATCTAGATGCCCTGACATTCATCTAGACACCCTGACACACATTTAGACACCCTGACACTTATATAGACACCCTGACACTCATATAGACACCCTGACACCCATCTAGATACCCTAACGCTTATATAGATACCCTGGCACTTCTGATAGACACCCTGACACTTCTGATAGACACCCCAGTGGCACTTCTGATAGACACCCTGGCACTTATATAGACACCCTGACACCCATCTAGATACCCTGACACCCATCTAGATACCTTAATACCCATCTAGATACCCTGACATCTATCCAGACATAATTATGCTCATCTATCAAAATCTGATTCTAATCTGACACATCCACACACCCTGACCTTTAATGTACTTAAACTGAAACAGTGAACATAAGCTAATACTGTGAGTAGTACAATATTACCTTGATTTGCATCAGCAACTCTTCTTCAGTAGAGAATGGCTTCCTAAACTCTTGTTGCATTCTTTGAACAATGAAAGCACGATCAGATAATTTCAGACTGCCAATGTAGCGCAGAATACGTTTGTACAGGAGAAGTATTGCTGTCTTGTCAGACATATTGTTTAGACTTTTTTAGATTATCAGAATTAAAAAATAATTGCTTGTGTGTGAAATAACTATCATAAATGCAAAATCAAAATAGTGTTTACCTTACCATTGCAAAACTGAATTTGTTTCTCAAACAAATTAATAAATAGCACTACAAAAATAGTGCAATAACTAGCAATCTAGTGCCCCCCTTATAAATCACTATTTGAGTAAAATTGTCATGGACAAAGATGTTCACTATAAATCTCTTTCTTTTTTTCTAAAATTAACAAAGACAATAAACTAAAGTTTTCACAAAGATAACAGACATTCTTCCGAAATAGAAAAAATCCCCCAGATAGTAAGCATCCCCCCAGATAGCAAGCATCCCCCAGATAGCAAGCATCCCCCTAGATAGCAAGCATCCCCCCAGATAGCAAGCATCCCCCCAGATAGCAAGCATCCCTCCAGATAGCAAGCATCCCCCAGATAGCAAGCATCCCCCTAGATAGCAAGCATCCCCCAGATAGCAAGCATCCCCCAGATAGCAAGCATCCCTCCAGATAGCAAGCATCCCTCCAGATAGCAAGCATCCCCCCAGATAGCAAGCATCCCCCCAGATAGCAAGCATCCCTCCAGATAGCAAGCATCCACCCAGATAGCAAAAATCCACCCAGATAGCAAGTAGCTAGTGCAAATATTACAAATATATACATATGGCCTAGTGCTCTGTTCTTTCTAGTGCAACCTTGTATAACCATGTGCATCATTCTTTAAATTTGGATTAATGGCCTTGCATCCTAAACAATATGCAGCAATATTATATGGATATGGGTATATATAATATTTAATAAAAGATAGCTAACTTCAAACATTATTACTTATTTACAAAGAACACCTTTCTTTTAATATTTTGAATTTTTCATTGTTATAATGTACTTAGCTTATTAAATACTATTTTTTATTAAAAACTATTGTTGCTAATGCTAATATATATTTGAACATAACTTTTTTGATTTTACTACTTCTATGCAGAAATAGCGGAATGTCATTTTTATTCTTACTATCCCAACTCATCTATTAATATAAATAAATTTAATATATCTTAAAATCTTATTGCAATAATGCTTAGTCTAATCTTGCTGTGACCCCCAGGACAGCCCTGCAGCTAAGTCAAGTAAGTCATGCTTAAAGTCTAAAAAAGTTTGTATTAAACCTAAAATACATAGAGAATTTGGATATTTAGTGATATAAAAGATTTTGTATTGTATTTTCACTTTTATTTCTTTTTCATTTACCATTTTTATTAATAAAAAAATAAAAAAAATAAAATAATAAAAAAAATATTTTTATAATTTAAAATATTTACTTAGACATGTTTTAAGTTGTTTCCTAACTAAGACAAGGGTAACTAAGCTACTATTAAGGCCTAGACCTTAATTTATTGAAAAAGTAAAAGCCATAAATTTTTATCACAATTTTTAAATGATAGATATATGCTAGAAAACCTGGGTTTTTTGTGTCATATCCACTCAAAGGTATGCCATGCCATCAAAATTAAAAGTAGTATATTGATTTAGAATGCTATTATATCAAAATGGTATAACAATTTTTTGCCATTATGCCATTGCCAATGTTAAATCCCTAATTCCAAATTTTAGTTTACTTTTAAATTTGTTTAAATATATGCCAAAAATTAATGCACACTTATTTTCAAAACTACACTAGTGTTGCAACAAAAAATGACCTTTTTGGCAATATTTTTTATAGCAAAAATTGATACATGCAAAGATTTGTTTTAATGCTTTATTACAATTTTAAAAACATAGAAAGCCTAAAAATTATGCTAAAAAATTACCTTTTGCCATTTTACAATAACTTTTCTCTGTGATTTCATAAAATAAATGCCAGGTGTGCATGCATACTATTTTTCAAGAGTGATGCATACCAACTATGCATGCCTATTTTTGGCGTGCAAAGCCAATGCATGCCTAAATTTTTGGGCATATATTATGTGATCCAAAGTGTGGATTAGGGCCTACCTTGTTTGTTATGATAGTTGCATGACTTACAATTGGCATTTTATGATCAATGACAAATTGTATTTCATTAATATAGTCTTACAAAGTATTATTTTATATTTTTTATGCCAATGGTATATTGAAATTAAAAATGGCATATCAATTTTGATGAAAAAACCCAGCTGTAAGTATCTATCAAAATATATTTTAAATTGTCATTTTTTCTTGGCAGTTGGCATACCATATAACAAATCTAGAACTAGAAGTAAAAGTAGAATTGGGCCTAAGTGACTAGGTCTAAGTCTAATCTAATTCTAAACATATTTTTCTATTCTAAATATATAACAACAATGACATAGCCACAACTTGTACCACAAGGTCTATTTTTGTCACTTTAAAGAGACATTTCTATTAAAATGACAATATAGGCCTAGTTTGATGATAAATGTTAGGACTATCATTCTAAAAAACAAGAATTTTTTAAAAATTTTCCTCTTGGCTCTTTGACGAAGCCAAAAAGTATTTCTTCTCTTCTTTTTACTTTATATTTCTTTATTTTTCATATTCATTGAAAATTTATTCATTGATCAAAGGGTGATAAATACCTATCCTAGGCCTAGCCTACTTTTTATTTTTACTGAAATTTGCCTTTAATAAGCATATTGGCAAGTTGCAAGCAAGACCCTCACTAAATCCCTCCCTATTTATGTACCTAGGGTGAGGCCATAGGGCCTATATGGCTATATTTTACTAAAACCTTAACTTGTAAAAGCTAAAAGCCTAAATGGTTTTGTTACAAGTAGTTTTTGCTACAGCTTTTATTTTCATTGACTATTTTTTATTTACTAGTCTTAGGCCCTAAAAAGATGGATCAATTATAGATAGCCAAGCAAAGCAAATGGCCCAGCCTGCAAGCCAAGGTCCAAGCCAATCTATTGTAGCAAAGGCCAAAACAAATTATATAGCTAGCTATTGCATTGCCATTGGATTGATAATATCGCATTGTATGTCAAAACGGCACATAAAATTACTTGTTGTCGTGCTCGTCATTACATGATAGTATCCTAGTGCTGTTCGTCGTCTGTCATGCCTGCTAATTAATATGGCTGCTTTACATTTAAGAGTATTTCGTGAATACCATCATGTTTGACTAGCCCTACTTAATTGATTGCAATTAGGGTCGATTAGGAGAGTCGATCAGGGGGCCGCCAGTAGTAAGTAGTAAGAGAATTTGGCTCAGGCGATTAGCCTGTTTGGCCAATATATTATAGAGCTATGTATTTGGAAAAGTTTTCGAAATAGAAGTTTATAAAGACGATTTGCCGCGAGTTATTGTAAAAGATAAAGCCACGATTACAAAGCATTTAATTTAAATCTGCGCGTACGAAAGATTGTTGAGTAAATCAACTTCGAAAACTTTATTTATACTGAAGATAAGAATGTTTTTATTTAATGTTCAAGGTCAAATTTGTAGAGACTTATTATCTGTAATATATTTGTAAAGAAAAATTTGTAAAGAACTCGTGATGGAAATTCGATGTTGCCTTACTGACCGCGGGTCGGATCTAATTAACCATCTGCCATCATGTTTACCCGTCTGGTAAGCTTGCCCGACGACGTTTTCTTGCCAGACACACACTACCCTGCTCAAACGTGTACAGAGCCGTCGTCTTAAACCTAGCTTGGTACAGTGCAGGAAAAATTCAGAGTTCTATGGGGACGGAAATTTAACCAACAAGATCAATTATTCTATCAGGCAAAAAAGTTTAGAGGCCAATTCAGTAAAATTTATGCTGAGTGCCATTTGCTCATGTAAATGATAGTTTCTACTACTGGCATAGAATCTTTTTCCATTTTCAACTCAAGTTAGTCAGATTTTTATTCAGATGTATACATGCGCACATATGATGTAAGCCAAATTTTCAAACGAGCATAGAAAATTATATAAAGGTCATTTATTTTGACCATGAAAACAAGAACTACATTCCAGTCAGGATACACATATTATGAATTTAAGCATACTAGCTATCCAATAATTACTTAAAGTAGAACTAAGTACTATCATATCATCCCTCTCGAGGCGTGTTTTATAATTAAACTGGAAATTTAAACGTTTAAACGTTTACAGTTAACTGTAAAATTAGTTTGAGGAGAGAGAGAAATCGAGAGGATGGGGGGAGAGGAGGGATCGAAGGAAGGGAGAGGGAGAGAAAAGAAGAGAGAAAAGGAGAGAGGAGAGGGGAGAGTGTAGAGACGAGAGATATAGAGCTGAGAGTAGAGAAGAGAAGTAGAGAGGAGAGGTAATAGGGAATAGATGAGAGAGTTGAGAGAAGAGAAGAGAGAAGTCGAGATGATAAATAAGAGAGAATAGATTAGAGATGAGATAAGAGAGTAGATGAGAGAAGAGAGACTAGAGGGAAGAGAGGATCGAGAGAAGTTTGATGAGAGTAGAAACGAGAGAGAAGAGAGGAGAGATAAGTGAGAAAGGAGGAGATCGAGAGGGGCAAGAGAGAAGTGAGAAGAGGGGAGAGACAAAAAAGAGCAACGAGCAGAGAGAAGAGAGAATTAAGAGAGGAGAAAAGAGAGAGGAGAGAGGAGAGAGAAGACAGAAATGAGAACAGATAAGAGAGCAGAGCTTAAAAGAGGAGGAAGTAGAGATGAAAGAGCAGAGACGAGAGAGAAGAAACGAGAGAGGAGAAAAGAGAGAGGAGAAAAGAGAGAGGAAAGAAGAGAGTAACGATGACAGGAGTGAGAGGAGAGAGAGAAGAGACTACAGCAGAGATAAAATAGGAGATGAGAAATGAGAGCAGAGAGCTAGGGTAGAGTATAGAGAGACGATAGATAATTAGAGAGTAGAGAGAGGAGAGAAGAGAGAAGAGAATAGAGATGATATACTCGTATAACATAAGAAAAGAAAGTGAGAGGAATGAGAAGAGCTAGGAGAGAGGTGAGAGGAATAAAGTTTTAAAGGACCCAATTAGGGACGGTGAGGCAGAGGCCAGATGCCAGAATTTGCCAAGCATGCATGCTTTAGACACACGTTGCCTGTCAATATGCGCTGCGCAGTACCCCAGCTGACGAGACCAATGGAAAAATAATCAGCGGTCCAGTGCGTGACAACGATTGTCTGGCGAGCGCCGGTAGGCGCGAGCCATAGACAAATCGTTGTCACGTGCTGCGACCGCTGATTCTTTGCATTGTTTTTCTGTTTGACGATCCTACAGACAATGCATTGTTTGTAGTAATGGATTGTTCTGCATTAAAAATGTGAATAATGATCGTCAAATTGCTAAACAATGCTTGCTTCAAATCTTAATTTGGACTTTTGGATTAAGGATTCATGCAGGGACAACTGAAACCCTCGGGACGCGAAACGAGCCAATTCATGGCAAAAAATCTGAGGGACTCGCTTAAAAGTATTGTTTTATGGCTTTTTCAAGCCTTCTCTGCTATCAAGCAAATTAAAATTGCTTTAGCTGCGGCCAGCAGTGAAGCTAAGCTGAACTATATCAAGAGAAGCATTTTTTATTCACTTGATGAAATGCCAAGAAAGTGCAGGGTATTTCCGTGCTCGTCAAATTACAACTCTGAAGCCGTTCGAACATGGACATTTGCGTTTCCCAGAGATCCACAGGAGCGAGAGCGATGGAGAAAGGCGCTGCCAAATATTCTCCAGATAAGAAACCAGATCATTTGCTGTCATTACTGCTGCATAATTCCGCTTCAATTCTGCATGCCAGTCTCGTCCAAACAACTTGAAACCCAAAATTTATTGTTTTAGAGAGTGACTGACAATATGGGCGTGTGCGTAAAGCATTGGCCAAGCGATGCTCCAATGGTCAAGAAAAACTCTACCGAAAGGCCAATTAATCCTCCTTCTGTTTTTAATGGAGTTCCTAGCTCGTGTTTTGTTCAGAACCAAGGTACGTAACTTAAAGATTGCTCAACACTTAGCGTCTATATCGATTTTGCCGCTCACAATTATCTTACTTTTATTTTAACTCTTATTTTAGATCAGGACCGACAGGCCGAAAAGCGCGGTGTTCTTTCTGACGCGAGGTGCGGCGACATCGATGAGATGGACGCTTTTCAGCTGCTTGATTTTTTGCCGGCATGGGAAAGTTTTCGAGCTGAGGTGAAAAATTCGGATGTCGTATCTCGACATGCGCTGAACACAGCTATTCTGAACGAAGACGTTTACTTGTTTACGTTAGATAAAGATGGAGACCTGTGTGTTCGAATTTTTGTCTCACCCAACTTTCTGATTCGTGAATTCAAACTGCATACACCGATTTCGGTTCGAGACTTGTTGGGATTTCAACCGACACTCAAGCGCTGGTCGCAACTGGATGCTGTTGTCGTGCGGTGCAAAAATTCCGACGCCAATCCCCAACGTGAAGTCGAAGCGTTTGTTAGTAGAATCAGTGATGATATAGATTCTGACTCTGATTTGCATCCGTCGCTTCAGTTTTTGATTCGACAACTTAGCCTTACATTAGTAAATCGGAACAATCGCCGCTATGACATTTCACTAGTGCGACAGTCAGCATTGCTCTTCTTGATCAGTAGTTCGGCTTACTCTTACCTACGGAAGCTATTGCCATTGCCTCATCCCCGAACGCTGCAGCTGCAACTAGCAGGTACAGGAGAAGTTGGCACAGAAACCGACGCAGCCGATGTGATCCAGTCAGTTTTTGCTAGTCTATCAGGAGCTCAGCGAAACTGCGTAATTATGTTTGACGAAATGTACACACAACCGTCCGTTCGATATCGATGCCGTCACCTTCTGGGTCGAGCCGTCGACGATCCGGACCAGGTTGCTAGGACAATTTTGGCCATAATGGTAAAGCCATTACTTGGTGGAAAACCGTTTGTAGTCCGACTATTGCCGACATACATTTTGTCTGCGGAGTTTCTGCGAAAATGCGTCAGCCAATGCGTCAGCAATTGTGCTGCTAAATCAGAGGAGCTTTCCATTTCGGAGATGGCTTCGCTCTACTATATCGCAGGTAAGCTGGATATTAATTAAAATTTAATTCACAACGAGGTTTTACACAATCTCATAAAAACAATTCAAACCGTGCTTATTGGAAATTGACAGGTTATACAGCGACTAAAGAAGGCATCAAAGGGACAGATTTGATATCAGAGACGAGCATTCCAGCCAGCGAATTCACTGAAGAGTTATCTCGCGGAAAGCTTTGTCATCCTCCACAATGGCTGTTAGACTTATCCTGTCTCTGCTACAGCAGTTTTATTCTGCACTCTCGTACGTGCGCAACTCGCGTGCAGAAGCTGTTTTATGTTATTAAGGACTTTTACTTTCCAACTAAGACACAGTTCAGCATGGACAGTGTGTCCCGTCGGCTAGCCAACGTTTTTTTCAAAGGACTAGTAAGACGCTCGTCAAAACTCCCACCAATACCGACGACATCCCATGATAGAAAGCTTCGGAAGTTAGATGCTCAGTAGGTGAAGTTCCAGCGTTTCCTTTATGTACGAGCTACTGACTGTTTGTGTCGTCTTTTCCTTGGAGTTCCGTATTTGCTTCTATCTTCTTGCCGTTGGAGTTTCATCTTCGCTTTCATCCTTTATCTTCTTGCCGTTGGAGTTTCATCTTTGCTTTCATCCTTTATCTTCTTGCCGTTGGAGTTTTTTGTTGATATGGCGGTTACTTTATTGTAAATACATTGTAATTATATCACTGGTTCCTATTCTTTAAATTAAATGCTCGACATTGTTAGGATTCTTGAACGCTAACGAGTGCGTCATTGGCAAAAGCACGAGTGCACGAAGCGCACGAGTGCTCTTTGCCATAGACGCACGAGTTGGCGTGCATGAATCTCATTCTTATTTGATTCTTCCATTTTAAATTCTGCCCAAAAAAGGAGGTTATAATTGATATTACTATAGACATTACCCGCTGCTAGCGGGGGTGCGGGGGCAGAGCCCCCGCTGGGGGCGTGGGGGCGAAGCCCCCACATTTTAACCATAGACAAAATAAATCTTGCACGCTGGAGATGGTGAGGGGAGGGGGTAACGAAAGGAGATTACAATTGAAAGCTAGTTGCCACTATAAAAACAAAGCAATGGTTTGTTTCGCCATATTATGAAGTTGCGAGCGATTGACATAATAAATGATAAAGCCTTTCATGCCGCCAATCTTACCATGAAGAGCATTTGCAACGCTTTCCTTCGATCTGGAGGAAGAGTGAAGCACTACGATGCTATTGAGAGTGACGACCTGAAGAAGCTCGGTAAATACTTCGATCGGTCGAATCCGGTGCGTCTTCAAGAGGAAGTATACTTTAACATCATTTATTACTATGGGAATAGAGGCCGTGAATGGTTGCGTGGTTTGAGGTTTGATCGGTTTTGTGAGAAGCGGCTCGCCAATGGACTCTACGCGATTGAGCTTGTTCAGGGAGATTCAAAGAATCTACATGGTTCTATCAGCGTCGCCGTCTTGGTTGACAACAAGCAAGCGTTGATGGTGTCAAAGGGAGATTCTGCCAAATGCCCAGTTGAGGCGTTCAGACTGTACAAGCAAAAGGTCACCGAAGTTGAAGGATGGAACGGAGTGGACTTCTTTCTGCGACCAAACGCTAACTTTCGTTCATCTGGTAAGTGGTACAGCAAGAGTGCAGTAGGAGTCAACACCCTTGGGCCTCTGATGAAGAAAATTTCTACGTCCGCCGGATTGTCCAAGCCATACACTGCGCATTGTGTGCGTGCAACTGTAATCACAGAACTTCACGACGCTGGATTTAATGTCGAAACTATCGCTAAAGTGACTGGCCACAAGCGAGGTGCATCCGTCGAGCGCTACATTCGACGAGGGAATAAACGAGAGCAAGCGATCTGTGCTATGAGCCATCAACTAACGGCTGCCGTGGAGGTGGCTACTACGGCCGACCCTCAAGTTGTAGGCACTGAGGCAAGTGACCCAGTTGACGTTATCAACGATCCTACGTCGGGCTCGGTGCGCTGTGTGCGAGTTATTCCGGAAAATCGGAAGAATTTGAAGATTCGAGCCAATGGTGACACCAACGTCATTGAATTTGTATTTGAGTAGCATCTGATCGCAAGCGAAAAACTAGTAATGATATTAACCAATTTTCACTCGTTATTTTCTTGTTGTCTAAAAATAAAGTGCAATCCTGCACGTAAGATGCATTAGACCTAAAGGATAATTTGCCATAGACAACATCAATTCTGCACGCTTGGGCGTGCCAGATCAGCAATCCTGCACGCAGAATCAAATAAGAATGCCTCGCTTTACGATACTTTTTTGCGATTGAATTCGTCCAAACTGCAAAACCTTTCGTCCACAAATGCTTTCTTAATGGGAGCTAAATTTAGATTATACCATAGACAACTGTGTTCACGCAAAACGGTTCATCCAGTTTGTAAAACATTCGTCTAAACCCTTCGTCCAAACAGCTGGAAGCTTCTCAATGTGCCCGGTTTGAACGTAGGTGTCGACAATCGTTTTGGCTGTCTTTCTCTTGATCCCAAGGATATCGGCCAGTTGTTTCCAATCGCGGCCTTCTTCAACATGTATAATTCAATATTCTTACATATTAAAGACAAAAATGTGTAAAAGACAGTTGTTTTGCGACTCAAATTTGTTACTCGCAGTCACACTTAAAGCTACACGTTAAGGTCATGGCTATACTATACGTGCGCATGTTGCTTTAATTCACCAAGGAAAGATGCATGTTTACAATGGGAGTCTTTTAAAACGGTAAATCTAAATAGAGGTCGAAACTGCACTCTCTAGAACTCAGGGTGAAGAGATCAAGTACATGTAAGACACTGATCCGAGTCCATAATTGCAATGATGCGAAATCAGGTAAATTACAAGTGCTACCATATGACTTAACCTTAAACTGCACTAAGTAATGTCCTTACGGCAAGTTGGCGTTGCGTGGTCAAGAGGCAATAACGATCGAGGGTTGCCTGCTCTCAGATCTGAATTAAGTCCTAAATGCACATGTACATATACATGCAAAAGTCTCCGGTGGCTACCATAATTTTTAGGTGCGATGGGATCCCGTACAGCAATCTGATATCGGCTAATGTTTCCGACATCTATCGAAGTTTCGCTGGAAAATAAATAGGTGCGAAAATAAATAATTTTTTTGACGAATATATCTGATCTGATGTAAGAGTTCGCGTGCTGACGGGCTGCTACATGTATTCAAATTAGCGAAGAACACGTAGAACCTTGATTAATCGATGACAACTGGCCGATTATTGGATTTTTTGTATTTTTTCTCTCAAACACGGTTGGCAGAAGTATAATATTCGCTTGCAACTGATAACAAAGTAACGGATCAGGTGGGTTGGCTTCGGAAGATATGATCTTGTGGGAGAACACGGTACTTAGACTGAATGCAGTTTAAGATCTGGCGGGAAGCGTTCTTTAATAATGCTTGAAAAAATGAACTTGCAAGCGGTAGTTTTAACAGACAAGCACGTACCCAAGATCCCTCTCCTCCGAAGCCACAGAATTAAAATGTTAAATAAAGTATTGCCAACCCAGTAAAACAAAGTATTGCCAACCATCGTCAGCAAACATAAAAATACAACTCATTGAAATAACCAGATTACACATTAAATATTCCCAGCTGATACGAGCTACCAACCGACAAACTGGCGAGACAAAAGAAACCGTCAACGTCACAATTTTACCGACGTTTTGCCGACGAATAACGTCGTCATCCGACATGGCGCAACTTAAAAATAACTATACAACAGCCGACATCAAGTACTCGTACAACGATGGACGTGAGAATGTTGTACATGGTTGTAAAATTACATCAAATAGACATTAAAAATTCGCTTTTAAGCAAATCCTTAAAAACAATGTTAAAATAGAAGCAATATAAACTTATTACACAACAGAAAAATGAATTGACAATATATGCAGTGGGTATGTGCTATAGGATACTACAAGTGAACTGAAACAAATTAAAACTAATATATATAGAAGATGGGTTGGCGCTATTGGTTAATCTTGATGCTAGGGATTGTCCTTTACTAAATTATTAATATGTTTTTGGTTACAGCCGATTGAAAAAATGAACGCATAAGTCAACTATAAAACTTGGCAGAAATAGCCTGCATCAAAGCTTTTCAACTTCTCTCTGACTTGACCGATCTTCTTATTATCCTGGTCCTCAATGGCAACGCGTTTCTTCTGCTTGATCACCTTCATTGTTCGCAGACAGAACGCTACGTGCTCGCGGCAGTTGCTGTACTGAGCCAGAGTAAGCAGCTCCTCCAAGTCCGGGTTTTCATCCAACTCTGTCTTCCAACTGTCAAATTCGATTGCAGGTGCAGAGCGATCGCGGAGCAGCTCAGCTTGCAGACTCCAGCTCAGACAGCGGAAGTTCACGTACAGATGGGAGGACCGAGGCTGTGATAGTCTGGTTGTGAACAGAGTCTGCGTGAACTCGGGAAGGAATGAAAAGCTAGGCGGAGAGTCGCAGGGGAGGCAGAACCTCCAAGCCCAGTCTGAGTCTGTGGGCAGTTCAACTCCGCGATAATTGCATTGGCGGTAATAGACTGACTTAATTTCCTCAGGCTTGAATCCTTGTTTTACTCGATGCTTCTGTAAGTCTAGAGCGAGTCTCACAGCTTCTTGGACATTTTGGGACTTCAAACAGGCCATTGTTTTTAGGCACAGAGCAGCGCATCGACACCAAGGCTGCTCTTTCAAGCGACTTAGGTGCCCCATCAGATTATTCTGGTCACTCGATTCCGACTGCAATTCTTTCAAACAGTGATAAATTAGGTTGTATGTATTTGCCAGCTTATAATACTGCACTTGCCATTCTGTTTCGTCCCCGGTTGGAGTTGTGACGACAGGCGGCACTGACAGAGGCAGCAGAGTGAAAGGATGAAAGTAAAAACTCTTCGACTGATCAAGAGGCTTCACGAGTTTTTTAAGCTCCACAAACACTACGCCGATGTTGTCTCTGAGTTCGCTCAGACGCTCTCGAACCCTCGACTTCGTGTTGTTGAAGTCACCGCCGACTCCAGCGTTCTTGAAGTAAAGGGGAGCGTCAGGCATAAAAAAGTGCGGCATACATTCGTCCGGTGAGCTGCTTGAGTTGATGAAGTCCAGCATCATGTCGAGAGCCTCCAACAGCCGTGGAAGTAAACGATGAGGCATCCAAGCCGGCCCGAGCTTTATTCCATGTTTCTTTAGCATAAAGAAAATCAGAGTTTTTGCATGATAAGTCTTGAGTCCAGGTGTACTCATTTTGAGAGGCAAATATCGCTTGAATATGTACTTGATGATTACGAACAGTTGGCCCTGAACTGTGTTCAGCCGTCTCATGATTTGTTTCTCATGGAAGCTGAAGCTCACTCTAAGTTCATCGGTGCAGTTTGGTCTAGTAGCCCGCACGAGATGAACATTTGTAAAAGGAAATCCAAGTAGTTTCTTGAAACTGTCCTCACAGAAGCTGCTGCAGCAGTCGATAGCATGACAGGTGTCCTGGGCGGGCCGTACACCGCACGGCTTGTCTGGCACAGCAGGTTGGCTGCCTGCAGTGGAAAGTTATTACAGTAATATGCAGGCCGATATGATAGCTAAGAAGAGATTGAGAATTTCATGCTAGGATTGAAATTCTGGCGTTCTTAAAGGCAATGTCAACTTAAGCACCGCGGGATGTCTTAGCGTTCTAGTCGACTGATCTGACAAATTATCGATTGCAGTTTCTTTATTTAGGAAATTTACATCCATTACATATACATCACTTCAGTCCTCTGCAGCCTAGTACAACCATTTTACCTCCTATTTTTAGCAAATTCTTGTTCAAAAGAAGCAAGCAGAACTTCAATTCAAACACTTTAAGAAATATCAGCCCTTGCGGAACTTCAATTCAAACAAAGTCCCTTTCTATTGAAACAGAAGAACTTCAATTCAGACTGTCTGTGGCCAAAATTGTCCCCGAATGACGCGCATGCGCAGATTTGAAATTCAAAAGAAACAAAGTCGCATTCTATTTCGACAAAGGGATAAAACACAACATATCGACGAACATAAGACTAAAATGAAAAACAGAAACAAGACAGTGTCAGTTGGCCAACTTGAGACACCTGACCATCAATTGCCTGTCCACCAAGGCAGCGAGGGAAGCATGTAAACACATGGTTGCACCACTCAGTGCACTTGTCCACAGAGATGCAGCCAATGGTTCTGTCCACCATGCTGTACGGAATGTCTCACCGTTAGGCCGCCATCGACTGGTTCCCGTGCTGCTCAGCTATCGGAGCGATAAAATTTTGCTGGTCTGCTGCCAGTTCTCTCTTCAGAGCGGCCTTCCAACAAGACATTAAGTTCTCCACAGGAGTCAAAATGATGGTAGGGTGGAAGCCGCCGCTTCACCTGAATGGAGTCTGGAATCTCGTAGGCTGCTTTTCCGCTCTCCCTGACCTTACAATCGTGTACGCTGTTGACCTCTTGACTCCAAGTTGGCGCGCCAGTTCCACAAAGTCATCCTCACGATCAGCAGCCTTGATGATACGGTCTCTGTCACTGTTGCTTACAATTGCGTACTGCCGAGGCTGCTGTTCCATGATATCTTCATCGAATTCTGCTTCAAATTCCAACTTCTTCCAGCAATTCATCGTCTTCTTCAATCTGATCTTCACTCTTTAGCATTCATATCGTTTCTTATTGCGCAACGATTGTACAGTTATGCAGTACAGGAAAAACAAAAAATTAGATTAATGTACTAAAAATGTACTTGTATCTAAATGTATGTGCAAAAATCTCTGTCGAAATAGAATGTGACTTTGTTTCTTTTGAATTTCAAATCTGCGCATGCGCGTCATTCGGGGACAATTTTGGCCACAGACAGTCTGAATTGAAGTTCTTCTGTTTCAATAGAAAGGGACTTTGTTTGAATTGAAGTTCCGCAAGGGCTGATATTTCTTAAAGTGTTTGAATTGAAGTTCTGCTTGTTTCTTTTGAACAAGACTGCTAAAAATAGGAGGTAAAATGGTGTACTGGCTTCTCTAGCTTAGCTAAGACTCATAAAGTGCATTGTACCCTTTCGTCTGTGGTTTTTTCGGCAGTGAGCCTTTCGGCACCAATTCAATTGTTTGCCGGCTGTTTTATTATTGTTGCCGGAAAATTTACGGATGCATTTGGCTATAGAAAAGAGGACTTTTAGTTAAAAACTAGCAATTAGACTCGCTTTGCAGGACATAAAAATTTAATTTTTTAAAAATGGATTATTTACACACATACAAACAGAAACTTTTCAGATTTAGTTATATAGATTACCAGGCTGACCTGCTTTGCGTGTCCCAAACATTTTTTCGAGCAAGCACTTTTCTTTTCAGTTTACAACAGCACCCGTTAGACAGTTTACAACAGGACCCGTTAGACAGTTTACAACAGCACCCGTTAGACAGTTTACAACAGCACCCGTTAGACAGTTTACAACAGCACCCGTTAGACAGTTTACAATAGCACCCGTTAGACAGTTTACAACAGCACCTGTTAAACAGTTTACAACAGCACCCGTTAGACAGTTACAATAGCACCCGTTAAGCAGTTTACAACAGCACCCGTTAAACAGTTTACAACAGCACCTATTAGACAGTTACAACAGCACCCGTTAGACAGTTACAATAGCACCCGTTAGACAGTTTACAACAGCACCCGTTAAACAGTTTACAACAGCACCTATTAGACAGTTACAACAGCACCCGTTAGACAGTTTACAACAGCATTCGTTAGACAGTTTACAATACATGTAGCACCCGTTAGACAGTTTACAACAGCACCCGTTAAACAGTTTACAACAGCACCTATTAGACAGTTACAACAGCACCCGTTAGACAGTTACAACAGCACCCGTTAGACAGTTTACAACAGCACCTATTAGACAGTTACAACAGCACCCGTTAGACAGTTACAACAGCACCCGTTAGACAGTTTACAACAGCACCCATTAGACAGTTACAACAGCACCAATTAGACAGTTTACAACAGCACCCATTAGACAGTTATATATCGCAGCAATTCCACCAATGATTATCCACCAATAGTGAGCCTTGATATCTCAGCAATTCCCCCCGGTAAGCCTTGATATCTCAGCAATTCCCCCCGGTGAGCCTTGATATCTCAGCAATTCCACCCAGTGAGAATGGATATCTCAAAAATTCCCACAATAAGCCTTGACTTCTAAGCAATTATACCCCAGCAAGCCTTGAAATCTTAGCCATTCACCCCAGAACTTTACATCTCTGGAATTTCCCCACTAAGCCTTGACATTTCAGCAATTCCCATTAGACCTTGACATCTCAGCAATTCCCTTTTAAACGTAGCGCAATGTCGTCGAGGCATTTCTGTTCAAGTGATTATGCACATTTTGTAACACCCGGCTTTAATTCAGACAATCAGTTCAGGTTTCAAACAAGTTGAAGACGAAGATATTCATAATAAATTGTAAAATTTAACAAGCTAGGTATAACTATTTATAACTCATTGTATCAGCTCAAGAATTGAAGTTTAGTCTATGGCTGTAGACGTATTGAGCTCTCACTGCGAGAAAAATACACTAATTAGATAGGGAAAATACAGTTTTTCGAATATTGAATCCCTTTAAAATGAAGCAATCTCTTAGCCGAGAGAACTGTACCGATTCGCAAGAATTTCTGATCGAATGGTGCAAGTTTGAAAAAAAATCGGTTGGATAAATTCCTTTAAAATGGATTATGTACATATATACATAGAAACTTTTCAGATTCTCTCCTCCTTATACTAAAACTGGTGCGATGTTTGTCTGTCTGTATGTATGTAGCAAGTGAACTCCTACAATACTGCCAAGTCAGCGTCGAAACTTATATGGGAAAACTGCAAATTTTCCGGAGCAGGCTTTAGGCTATTTTAATGAGCTCTAGCTCATTGCTAAGGGGATTAAATATTCAAAAAACTGTATTTTTCCTATCTAATTAGTGTATTTTTTCCGCAGTGAGAGCTCAATATGTCTATGGCCATAGACTAAACTTCAACTTATTGTAGCTTGGATGCTATGAGCTAAAAAAATAAATATTTCTCGCAGTGAGCACTTGAGAAATAATAATATGTCTATGGCCATAGACTAAGCTTCAACTTCTTGAGCTTTTGCTACGAGCTATAAATAATTCGAAATTCAAAATATGAGGATTCGAAAGCATGCTTTTCTGCATAAGGGAAAGATATCAGTTCAACTTTTAATTGCCACTGCGTATTGGAAGGGGATCGGTCGCTGTGAATTGGAGGGTTGAATTAGATTGCGCAATCTTTTTGTTAACTCTAACTGAGAACATGATATTGACTGAATGAGAAAAAAATGTTTTTTTTACCGGCCCTTTTCAACACGCAGCTGTGTGTAGCTCTAACCCTAACCCTAACCCTAACGAATGAATTCTGAGAGCTGAGTTCTGTTTGACGGAGAAATTTTGATTGAGTCAAGTTTCATGGAGAGGATTTCTATTTTGCGGAGAGGATTTCGATGGTGTTCAGTTTCACGGAGACGATTTCTATTGCGCGGAGAGCTGTTGGAAAATGGGATTAGGCTGATGGAGTTCAGGGAATGGAATTCCGGTGATGGGAATTCTTCCCCTTTCTTCTCCGAAGGAGGAGTTGGCCTCGTTAAGTTATATAGATTTACCAGTCATAAAAATGAAAAAAACTATTCTATGCTGCCTAAACTAGTGTCCCTTCCTGGGGAGCGCAGCGACCATAGAGGCTTCCCTGCCACTGTCCTTTCCAATTGCCCTAAACGATTGACTGATTTGTTTACTTCTCTTTCAAAGTAGACCATAGACAAAAGAATTGACTAAAAATCGGGTAACAATAAATTACATTCAAAAAAGGTACAAAAAACCGTCATAAATAGATTCTTTCACGGCAGCAATTGCATTAATAAGCTTCAGCCGCTACGCTGCTTCAGCTTACACAATTGCTGCCTGTCTATGGTATAAGCTTTTATGCTATCGTTCAGTGCGCGGCATCGCTTTCATTTCAATTAAAATATATATACAATCGAGCGCCTCTTAAGCGCATCAAAAGCCAACTCGGCCTTCGCTAACACGGCCGGAAAAAATCTGTATGTATCATTACATTGTTTGTGTAAATGTAGTAGCAAATCCACACATCCAACGATAGAAGTTTATTTACCCTCACTTACCAGATCCCATTGGAACCTGCGCATGGCCTTCAGCAACCTGAAGTTTCGTGACATTTCTTATTTCAGTCGAAAGTTTATCGCATTTGCAGCCTCCATTCAAATGAAGCTCTTGACCAGGAATCAGCACAGTCCAGTCAATGTCCGAGTCAGCGTCTGTTCTGCCGTTTACTTGTCTCAAACTGTTGGCCCAGCCCTCCGCGCAGCTTCCCGTCATCTGCCTGTCTTCCTGTGTGAGGACTCGAGCGCTTCCCTCTAAGCAGTCAGCCAATCGCTGCTGGCACTCTGCTCTCTTCTTATTGAATCCTGCCTTGGCGAGATGATCGAAAATTTTATAACTGAGCTCAACGCTCTGTGTACGCAAGTACTTTGCAGCACCCCTGAATCTGAAAATCGTTGGAATTGTATTCAAATTGTTGTCAAGGGTGCATTTAAAGTTTATTCAAGGTCAACTTTCCGCCTTAACGAAGTGAAGCTACATATACTCGTATTAAACCAGAAGCTTTGGTTCCTAACTTGTCTGATTTTAGTCCATAAAGCTTCATTGAACATAATAACTTGAATAAATTACTTAGCGGCAGTAGCTGTGTGCGCTATATATTTAAGAATGCATTTAATAAATTGGTTTAATTTTTAGACATGTGCGTTTTCTACAAAGCATTAGCTAGCTCGTAAATGTGCACTTTCTTTAAAATTGCCGCCATTTTAATTAAAAACCAAAAGTAAACTTGACTTGCATATTATATCAATATTGCAAGAAAAGTTGATTTGACTTACCCTGTTGTCCTTGGATTAAAGAATGGCGGGGAGGTGGCTGATTCTCTAGAATTCATCAGACGCAGCACTTGCTGCTGTCCATATCGTTCCGCCACCTGCACACACGTCAGGCCCTGGTTGTCTCGATGACTCGCATCCGCTCCTTTGTTTAACAGAGCCTTCACAGCTCCAACGTGACCCGCTTTGCACGCTCGTGACAGAGCAGTCCGACTCTGACTGTCTTGAGTACGCACTGAGGCACCGAGATCCAACAGTTCCTTAATGATCTCGTGATGACCTACATCGGCTGCCAGCATGAGAGCAGTGGCTCCAGTACTGTCAGGCAGATCAATATCCATTGGCCTAAATTGCTCAACCTTGATCAGCGTGAAAGCCAGTGCGACATGGCTTTGAGAGATGGAGAAACGGAGCAACTGTATAATCTGATCTGGCTGCATTCGAGATACGGTCTTAGTGAGAACGGAGTTCTTCTTCTCAATGGCCATCGAGGCTGTGAATCTGAGGATTGAGCTGTACTCGAAGAGCCAGTTGGGCTCGAGACCAAAGAAAGCAACAACGTTTTCGTGGAGACGAGAGCAAGCCGCGACCACGCATTCGAAGCGGAGATTTTCATAACTCGGAGGAGCTTTTGAATGACAACGAAGTATCGACTCGATGGCATCCAACTGACCGTAATAAGCTGCAGATTTAGCTACCTCTAAGCAAAACTCATCTTTCTTTTTTGAGTCAGAAACAGACTGCAATAGTACTTCTTCTGAACCGTACCATTGCTTTAGCAGGAACTTGACCAAATATTTGAACCAGTTATCCCGTGCTTGTTGGTTCGAAACGAGATTCACAAGACAGCTAGTCAAGTTGAACTCACCGTCAGATGTAGCAGGCATAGGGTTTGAAACGGACCTTACTAAGTCTGCCACAATTTTCCAGCTCTGGCATTGCTTTGCGAGAAGCTTAGCGAGGTACATGCACCAGTCGTCTCTTGTCTTTTTGCTAGAAACAAGCGGCAAAAGAGTTTTAACCACATCTGACTGACCGTTAATTGCAGCAAATTTTACGGCTTCCATGTAGCACTGATCTCTTTTTTCTTTGTCAGAAATGTTTCTTACGATTTCTTTGAATGTATCCCACTGAAAATAATTAACCGCACACTTTGCTGCGTCAATGCAACAATCATCTTTCAAACTTGGGTCTGAAACCGCCTGAGCTATAAATTTTGCGACTTTCACGTGACCTTTGATCGCAGATTCAGTAATCCACGCGCAGCAATTGTCATTCAGAATTTGTTCTGAGACCAACAGCATCAAGGATTTTACTACTTTTAGCTGTCCTTTGTAAGCAGCAACTTTCACAGCTTCTATGCAGCACTGATCTCTTTTCGATTGGTCCGAAGCTGAATTAACCAGAAGCTTTACAACTTCCAAATGACCTCGTGATGCTGCTGAGCTTGCAGCCTTTTTGCAGCACTGATCTTTTATCTCTCTGTTAGAGATGTTTCGTACGAGAAACTGCACGATTTCTATATGACCTCGGGCTGCGGCAGAACTCGCAGCCTCTCTGCAGCACTGATCTCTCACATTTTTGTCTGAGATTCCTAAAACAAGAAACTTCACAGCATCTACGATCCCTTTGAAAGCAGCCGATTTAGCTAGGTCTTTGTGGCACTCATCCCTGTTCTTGATGTTTGAGACTGATTGAACTAGGCCTTTTACTTTTTCCCATTCATTTCTTTCTGCAGCAGTTTTTGCTGCCACTATACAATGCTCATCGCGCTCCTCAGGACAATCGTACGTCTCGTGAAGCAACTGCACCTCTTCGTAAAGCGGAGGCTCCATTACCTCAGCTTCTCGGCTCCAATTTAGTTTATTTTCCCTTGATTTTTCTTCCCTCTGGATGTAGGATGAAATTGATGACGAAGTTCTGTAATCATTGGGAGTTTAGTTGAATTAAATTGCACGTAGCTCAAAACTGAAAATTGCACGAAGAAGCTAGCTAGAAGGTTTTTTAAATAGTTTCTAGAGTAGCTAATTTTGGTGTCTTGAAGCTAGAAATCACAATGCGTGTTTATGCCTCTTCAGGTCAAGTTTCAGACAAATAGGAAATTTTTGTTAAAGAAAGTCAAAGAAAGTTAAAGAAAGAAAGAAATAGCTCTTTCAAGTTTAGGCAGTAAGCAGCGAGCTAGACAATTAAACTCTAGTTTCGAATGAAGATGAAAATTTATATCCAAATGCAATTGAAAATGGAGTTCATAACAAAAATCAACTCAAATCAAATTTCAAATCAAATTAATCAAAATCAAAGAAGCAAACCAAATAGAAAATATTACATGCAAATACGAAAAAATGAAGTGATACATGCACAGGTCTCAAACATATTAACTATTTTAGTGTTACAACAGAATTAAATGTTACTTACTTTCTTGTTTTTCGTCTGGCTGCAAAAGAAATATGATGTCGAATGTCTGCTTGAAGCTTTTTTTATTGTTTTGGTACAGTCTATTCATATGTACAGAAACGTTACGAGTAGGTATACAATGCGTTCATTATAGTTGTTTCGACTGCCGTTCTTTCGTCAGTCACAAAACGCAGCTACACGCACATCTAAAATTTAGTTCACCTCTACACTGCATACACCGCTGTTGAATTACACCGCTTCAAATGGTACAAATTTTCTCTTCATGAAGATCCAGTGCAATGCTTATTAATTCTATCTCGAGTCGATGCAGCGCAATACCAGAGCAGAAGAAAAACTCAAAACAAATAATCCCAGACGCAGTTTTTTTCTGTTTTTTTTTGAGACCCTAATTTGCAGGGCCGCGGGCGTGCAGGTTTGAGTGGCGTCATCAAAAGCTTTTTTAGGATGCTCATTTTGTAGTTTGCACGCGAGTTTTAACCATGAACCATTACTAAATAGACGAGATTCTTCGAACATAGAAGCGACACAGAGAAAAAATTATATTTAAAAACAATTTAGTCATTGTAAACGGTTTCATAAAACTCGCTATTCTGAACACATACCATGCGAACTTTTATAAATTTGCTTTACCATCACGAGACATCCTTCGTAAAGAATCATCAGATGTTTACATCGAATAGTTTGCTATTTAAAACTGAAATCGGCCCTCTGGGGGACGGAGGTTATTGGCCGAGACTTAGACATGGTTAAGGATTAATTTCTTGGCTGACTAGTGTAGTGACTAGTAGTAGTAATTTAGTCATCTCGTTAAAGAAATAACAGTTGAGTATAGCAATAAAAATCTAGGTATTAGTTAAATGTCTTAGTGGCAAAAAAGTCATCAGCAACTTTGATTGATAAAATTGCTTAAAGTGAATTACAAAATTATTGGCCATAATATATTTTTGTACAATGAAAATAAACTGCTTTAAGACAGTAGCCGCCGTAATAACTATAAAAATGAGTTAATATTAACCGCCAATACAGCAATAAAACAGGGCAAGAGTGATCGAACGATTACGAGCAATAAGTCGGGCTTGTGAAGAAAATAAAAACGTAATGAATAATAATGAAACTAAAAACTACCGAGTCGAAAATTAAAAAGTTCACTCTTTGAGACAGGCTAAGCCTAAATGACTCAGCTTAAAAAAGAACGCTTTATTTTCAATCGTGCTATACAAATTTAAAACAAACATACTTCAAAAATGAGTTATCAATCTACCGCTGAGTCATAAAACTTAGGGCTGTTTTGGAGTGCTGCTGTGAAAGGAGTGAGTGGTGGATTGCGGAATGAGGGGTTCGGCAGTTAATCGATAAATTTAGTCCACACATCCTCAAATGTCTGGCACACTCTTACTTTGTAGACATTAATGTACATCAGCTAAAATAACTAAGCTGGTTTGGGGAAACAGCGAGTGTGGGGGGGGGCTGAGGGTCGGCCAGTTAATCGATAAGTTTAGCATTAACCTCAACCCAATGCGCGCACGCAAAGACTAATGCACAGCTGATGATACAAAGTGGGGCTCTCCTCGCGTTGGGGGGGGGAGGTCGGAGGAGTGAGCGTGGTGGGGGGCTGAGGGTCGGCCAGTTAATCGATTTATTTCAGCCACCCCAACATGCACAAGCGTGGACTAAATCACAGTACAATATAGCCGAAAACGAGACGAAAACGACTTTGTCTATGGCAGTCAGGAGCAAATAGGAAAGAACGGGGGGGGGGGAAAGGGATGTTAAAAGTTAAGATCAAGCGAGACAAAAATAACTGGTTCAGATTAGCAAACCATTCTATTCTTTCCTCCATGGTGCCAATTGACAATAAAATTTACATTGGCTAAAAAAGCTAAAAAATCCACGAGTATAACTGCGTGCACGAACAATGAGTATTCTTGAAACTTATGTTAATTAAGAATCAAAATTCGAACAGTGATGTGCAACAAGGTAATTGAAGACGTTAGATGCACTATACAACAGATCAGCTTTAGATCAGCATCAGGATACGAAAAGATTACGTAACAATGACAATTTAAAGTAAAAAAATAAAATACCTTCGCCGATATGTATCGAAACAGCCGAATGTCAGCACGGCGCCAAAACGCAGCCCAATCCGGGCAGAATTTCGCCCTGCACAACGCCGCAGTCAACCGGTTCCCCGTCTACGCCCATCCAGTCCTGAGTAAGCGGCTCCAGCCGGAATGCCACAGCAGTAGCGAGACGGAAATTGTCACACTTGACGTGCTCACCGGCCTCCAGGTTGAGAAACATTCTAGCCAGATCGGTTCTGGATACCCCGGTCTCTACCCAGGTGACATATAGTTGACCGTCGTTTAAGTTGCACCCTGGCGCATAGTACATATCGGTAGCCATGTGCGACTGGGATGCTATCATGATAAATAGAAAGTCGGTCTCTAGAGCTACCCAACCGGCAGCAGAGGCTGCGGCTGTCTCTGGCCACTGGTTGTGATCGGCGCCCTCTCCGGTTGGCAGGTAACGACAGAGGCTGCGAAGGCCGCTGCTTCTGCGTCCGCTGGTGCTGGCGCTTGAGGCTGAAAGACAATTGAATATAGGTGACACTTCCTATGGTTTAAATGAAGGTTCTCTATGCATTTAGAGGCGATTCTTTGTGCATCTAGAGACGATTCTCAATGCACCAAGAGACGATTCTCTAAACATCTAGAGGCGATTCTCTAAGCATCTAGAGGCGATTCTCAATGCATCTAGAGACGATTCTCAATGCACCAAGAGACGATTCTCTAAGCATCTAGAGGCGATTCTCTAAGCATCTAGAGGCGATTCTCGATGCATCTAGAGGCGATTCTCGATGCATCTAGATGTGATGCTCAAAGCATCTAGAGGTGATTCTCAATGCATCTACAGGCGATTCTCAATGCATCTAGAGGTGATTCTCAATGCATCTAGAGGCCATTCTTTAAGCATCTAGAAGGCGAGTCTCAAAGCATCTAGAGGTCATTTTCAATGCATCAAGAGGCGATTCTCAATGCATCTAGAGGCAATTTTCTAAGCATCTAGAGCTCATTCTCTATACATCTAGAGGCCATTCTCGATGCATCTAGACGTCATTATCTATGCATCTAAAGGCGATTCTCAATGCATCTAGAGGCAATTTTCTAAGCATCTAGAGGCCATTCTCGATACATCTAGAGGCCATTCTCGATACATCTAGAGGCCATTCTCGATACATCTAGAGGCCATTCTCGATACATCTAGAGGCCATTCTCGATGCATCTAGAGGCCATTCTCGATGCATCTAGAGGCCATTATCGATACATCTAGAGGCCATTCTCGATGCATCTAGACATCATTATCTATGCATCTAAAGGCGATTCTATATGCATCTAGAGGCGATTTTTTTTGTAGCTAAAGCCAATGTTCAAAGCGTCCAATGGTGAGTCTTAAAGCATCTAGAGGTCATTCTCAAAGCATCTAGAGACAATTCTGATCACAACCGCTCAAAAAAATTTATGAACAACGACTAAATTAATGATACAATAGGCACACGAACAGCACTAACCGTTTCTACAGAACTCAGCCCCGGCAGCGGCCGCCTCGGCAGGCAGATAGGCCAGCCTCGCCCGGCAACTCGGCAGTGAACGAGGCGACGCCAGCCTAGAGACGAAATCGGCCGCGAACCTGGCCCCGCCTAGACAGCCGCGCCAGCGCTCGCTCTCGAAATCTATTCGCGCGAGGAAGCCGTAGTTTATCGGGCTGAGAAACGATACGATCTGACGATTGGCGCCGCTGGACAGCAATTCCACGTAGGCGAGGTCTAGTGGCCTTGGCGACGATCTTGTCAGGTTGAATGTGCACGTGGTTAAGAAGTTCTCCGACGATGAGTTCAGTCTAGGAGAAAAAAGTATGATGGATCGGCTGCTGCTTGAGACGTTAATATTAAAAGATTGTTTAGCTTGTCTGACTGGAGAGGTGGAGATTAATCAGCAACATTATTCTGAAATAAAAGATACAAGAAAACTGATCCGGGTAGTTTTACTCCGTCCAACCTTCGCACACCGCCCCCCCCCCCGACTTCATTGCTCAACCCAAGTCTACCGCGGCGTAGCTGAGTTGCGTCACTCGCAAAGATTGAGACAGACTTTACCTGCACTCTCATAAGTGGCGACCACAGACGGAATCTTCTGTGATGGCGACTTAGTGAAATCCATAGTGCTATCTACTATCAGGCATACCTACCTTGTCCGGGTCACACCTAGCACACATCTGTTAATCCATATCAAGGGCAGAGCAGCTCAGCGGTAGACGCGCCTGACTCTCGCGCCACATCAACATCCAATCAGAGCTACTCATTTCTCACTTGTCTCCATTAGCAAACGCTAGCGAAGCCCCCAATCCGTTGCCGCTTCCAGCAGGCAGACAGGCCAGAGGCATCCGCCGCAGAGCATCAGCCAGGCCTCCAGCGTCGTTGCCACTGTCAAAGAATCTATCCACCAGCCCGTTGAGCATCTCGTGAACCAGACCGTCCCCACCGACTGCCACGATGGCTCCGTAAGCCATCAGACTGGGATCTTCGCGGATAAGGGACCTGCGATGAGGGGAAGAGAGGAAAACTCTACGAAAAAAGTTAAGTCCATCAGTAAGTATTTCATTGAGAGCTTCAATTGTAACACTGTACCTTAATAATCAACTGGCTGGCATATTTACCTCATCACCCACCTGTCTGAGTCAACCACCCTATCACCCACCTGTCTGATCCAACCACCCCAATTCACCCACCCGTCTGATCCAACCACCCCAATTCACCCGCCTGTCTGATCCAACCACCCCAATCACCAACCTGTCTGATCCAACCACCCCAATTCACCCACCTGTCTGATCCAACCACCCCAATTCACCCGCCTGTCTGATCCAACCACCCCAATCACCCACCTGTCTGATCCAACCACCCCAATCACCCACCTGTCTGATCCAATCACCCCAATCACCCACCTGTCTGATCCAACCACCCCAATCACCCACCTGTCTGATCCAACCACCCCATCACCCACCTGTCTGATCCAACAACCCCAATCACCCACCTGTCTGATCCAACCATCCCAATCACCCACCTGTCTGATCCAACCACCCCAATCACCCACCTGTCTGATCCAACCACCCCATCACCCACCTGTCTGATCCAACAACCCCAATCACCCACCTGTCTGATCCAACCATCCCAATCACCCACCTGTCTGATTCAACCACAAGAATCACCAACCTCCCTGATTGAACAACCCAATCACCCACCTGTCTGATCCAACCACCCCATCACCCACCTGTCTGATTCAACCACCCACCTGTCTGATCCAACCACCCCAATCACCCACCTGCGTGAGTCAACCACCCCATCACCCACTGTCTGATTGAACCACCCCATCACCCACCTGTCTGATTGAACCACCTCATCACCCACCTGTCTGATTGAACCACCTCATCACCCACCTGTCTGATCCAACCACCATAATCACCCACCTGTCTGATCCAACCACCCCAATCACCCACCTGTCTGATTCAACCACCCAATCACCCACGTGCCTTATCCAACAACCTCGATCACCTACCTGGCATACCCAGAGTACTCAGTCTCGACCAGTCTGTAGGCAATGTCAGCCTCCTGCAGCACAGTCATTGTCACCGAGCGAAATAAAGGCACAGCGCGACCCCTGCCGCTGACCGGATTAGCCAGAGCTAGAACCGGTTTAGACCAGTTAATCAAATCCGAATCTGGGCTGCACAGGCTGCCACGCAAAGCTTGTTGGCAAGTCTGCGGGAAAAGCAGCGATTGGTTGAAACTTTGTACAGAATTACTGATACATGTACTTGCGCCACTCAATCAAGCCCGTACATAAACTTATATCCCTCTTGGATATTTGGCAAATAAGACGACATCTGAAGGGCAATTTTAAGACAAGTTTAGTTGGACTACATTTTCCCAGACAGAGGGGTCTGTAGCCTAGTGGTTAGAGCGTCGGACTCACGAGACTGAAAGGTTGGGGGTTCGATTCTTAATCCTCTTGGAAGAATTTATGTCCTTGAGTAAGACACTTAAATCAGCAGCTAAATGGATACCAGCATTAGCTAGGATGATTAAGGATGATGTGGCGACCCCCCAGCTCTTTTTGACTGAACAGCCGTACGCAAGCCTTTAGGACGCTGTCGCTGAGCCTTGAGCGATACATCAAAATATGCATCAGACATCAAAAGTAAGAGTCATTAAGATCGTTATATGCAAGAAGCAAACTAGAAAATTTTAATTGGTGCATTGGTGCATCGAGAAGCGCTTTGGAGACCTCTAATGTAAATTTGAAGCAACAGTGCACCATGGACTAATTTGGAAGCTGAGGCGGAAGGCCTTATAGTTTCAATAGATGGAATGCCAGCGAAGATGTTGCACTGCATTGCGCGTATATTTATACAAGTGAAAACAGCGCGAGATTATTGAGGGGCCGAGGGAGGTGCGCACATGTGGCGTGGCGTGATTGGCTACGCCAACCCCCCTGGCTTAGCGAGCCGGCTAGCTTGGCGCGCACCCACCCCACCTCAGCTAGACAGAGGCGGGGGGGTTTCCAGTGCGGCTGCACTGGTGCTGCCGGTCGCGTAGTCTGGCCGCCACAAAGCTTTCTTAAAGACAACGGTATACCATTGACACCGTTGAGACGCCTTCACGACAGGTTCTTTTGCGCCACATACACCACCCTAGGTAAGGATTATTTGGCATGTTAAAATGCAGTAATTACTTGTTGGACAGAGCGCAGCACAGCCAAATTGATCTCCGCAGAGCTCGCACTGTGACCGTCTCCCACAATCCGACTCAACTGGAATAGCAGGACGCTGCGACGTCGCGATCCAACTTTACCCGCGGTGGAGGAATCCTCGGTTGATGCTTTAGCGGAGAATACGGCAGAGATCGATCTGAATCGTTTACGTCGGGTGTAGCGACAAATGCACAGGTAGCGATGCTGTCTGTAGCCGCTGCCGCTCATCAAATCTACGCCAGACACATCGGAGAAGCGGACAACTACAGCTGATGAAGCACTTCCACTCTCCAACTCGCCAGTTGTTTGAGAACGACGATCGAAACGAAAACAGGAATCCGATTGTCGAATCTCGAGCTGCCAAAGACCGGCTCGACCGAGCAGCTGGCCAGGCCAAGGGCCGTCAGCTGCGGCGGCTACAGCGTCGGCTACAGCAGCCGCCGACTGATCATCCAGATGTTTCGGATGCTGCAAAGTGTATTTTTTTGCCGGCATTACTGCCTTGCAGAGTTAAATCGGACGGACGATAAAGGGTAAAGTTAAGAAGACGCTTATTTGGCCGCAAGAATTTGTAGTGCAGTTACAGCGACCACCCGTTGCTCAGTTGCTGACAGATACCCCCCCCCCGCTGTCTGCTCGTCAACAAAGTTGATAATAATAGTTAGTCAATGAATAAGAGTTACAGTGTCGTTTTAAAATTATTGATTTTTTCACAGAGCTTACAGTTAGCGTTAATAGAGTTCTTAGCCAGTAACACATTTCAATTCAATTAACACATTCAGTACCTATGGGGCCTATACACACAAACAAAGAAGTAAAAAGATATGCTTTCACTGTTTTTATCTGGTGTTTTGCACTGTACAACAAATATTATACGTAACATACTCAGTCACAAGCGAGTGCTATTCTTTCTTCTTTATTTAAATCTTGCTTTAACCAACAATTGTTACAATGAATAAAAAATCATTGAACCCCATCTAACTCTACAAAGATTTAGATTACACAGATACCTGTATAGAAGTACTTTGTAATTGACAAGTCCCTTGAAATAAAAAACCCATATTAGTGCAGTTGGTTACACAGATTGGTATCAAGAGGTGTATCTTAACAACAAAGTACACTGGATGTAATTGAGTTAAAAATAAATAGTCCAATACCGATATAAATATGGAAATCTACATTTACAAAGCAAGCATAGACACAAATTAATCGTTTTGAATTCTGAAAGACATCAACGCAACTCTGAGCGTAAAACAAGTGTGTTAAACCGATAAATTGTTTTGTATTACATAGTCAAAAGCCGATACCGCGCAATAACATTGATGATCTGTTATAACAAAATCATTTCCAATCAATCAATCAATCATTTCCAAATGCCGGCGGCCTTCTATCCGCCAGTCGTTTAACTCGCTCCACCAGCCAGTGAATCCCCTGATCAACGCCAGTGCCTTTCAGCGCCGACACGCCTCTGAACAGGCAGTCCCGTTGACCCACGCTGGGCGACACTGTTGAAAAAATCTCCTTTACTTCTTCGGCAGTGAGACAGCCTTCCAGATCCTGCTTGTTGGCCAGCAGCAGCAGGGGCACCCCGGCAAGGGCGTCGCTTGATACCACTTTCTCTGCAAGCGGGGGAACGGAGAACGCATATGGAAAAGGGTTAGGTGACATCCCAGCAAGTGAGGAGCTTGGAGGCTGGTGGCCCAGCAACTGAGGATTTGGGAGGCTGGCCCAGCAACTGAGGATTTAGGAGGCTGGTGGCCCAGCAACTGAGGATTTGGGAGGCTGGCCCAGCAACTGAGGATTTCGGAGGCTGGTGGCTTAGCAACTGAGGATTTGGGAGGCTGGCCCAGCACATGAGGATCTGGGAGGCTGGTGGTCCAGCAACTGAGGATTTGGGAGGCTGGCCCAGCACATGAGGATCTGGGAGGCTGGTGGTCCAGCAACTGAGGATTTGGGAGGCTGGCCCAGCACATGAGGATCTAGGAGGCTGGTGGCCCAGCAACTGAGGATCTGGAAGGCCCAGCAGTTATAAATGGTATTTAGCTGCTCACCGAGAGCCTGCTTAGACTCCTCCATACGCTCCCTGTCCGAACTGTCAATCACAAAGATGACAGCGTGCGACTCTGCATAGTATTTATCCCACAGCGATTGCAGCTCCTGTTGGCCGCCGAGATCCCAGAAATTCAATTCTACGCCGGCTATTTGAATATCGCCGACTAAAAAAACACAAAATATTGTCAGTTTGCTACTGAAAGTAGAAATGCAAGCTTTTAAGCGGATAACAATATTTATTTATACATACTGTTAAGGCCAACAGTTGTAGTAATTTTATTCAGATTAAGGCCGGTGTAATCCTTTTTAAATCGGGTCTTTATTTGCTCCAGATAAGTCTGCAATGTGTTAATGTCATAATTAGCCTACTTGTAGTAGAATAAATGCGAATAAATTGCGTAGAAAATAGAAAATAAAGGCAATAAAAAATAACCCTTACCGTTTTACCGGCATTGTCGAGGCCAAGAATGAGAGCGCTATACTTCTCCTTCTGGGTGTAATAGCGATACAGACCGCTCAATAGGGTGTACATGACTGGAAATGATGTTATTTTGAAACTTTTTAATGCCAGTTCGATGTTTTAAATGGCAGAAATTCCAAGTTATTAAGCAAAGTAACGAAATAATTGAAGAAGACAAGACACATATCTACCCCCATAGCTACGCTGGTTGCAACATTTATTAATCCAACACGAATCAGTAAAGATATGATAGTTATTTTTACTTCAAAAAACAACATATTAATGATTAGAGCAATTATTAGTCAATATTACAACTATTAAAACTGTTAGGCCCTCTAGAAAAAAAAACAGAACAAATCGATGAAACTTGAACACCGGAATAAAACAAATCGAGAAAAGCTTAAGCAGAAAGGTATTTAAGATTGCAGTCGAATAAGAGTTTATAGTTTTTATCGAAAAATTTCGACATTTTAAATTCTGTTAAATACAAATAACATGTTAGTCTTCAGTTACGACTGGGCGAAACCTGCTTCAGAAGAGTATCGTTACTGAAACTCTCAGATCATTCACTAGGTGCCACTAAAATCCTTAAAATGGTCAGTAAGCGCCATCAAACCATCGGATCATTCAGTAAGCGCATATCAAACCATCGGATCATTCAGTAAGCGCATATCAAACCATCGGATCATTCAGTAAGCGCTCATTAAACCATTGGATCCTTCAGTAAGCGCCCATAAAACCATCGGATCATTCAGTAAGCGCATATCAAACCATCGGATCATTCAGTAAGCGCTCATTAAACCATTGGATCCTTCAGTAAGCGCCCATAAAACCATCGGATCATTCAGTAAGCGCTTATTAAACCATCGGATCATTCAGTAAGCGCTTATTAAACCATCCGATCATTCAGTAAGCGCTTATTAAACCATCGGATCCTTCAGTAAGCGCTTATTAAACCATCGGATTCTTCAGTAAGCGCCTATAAAACCATTGGATCCTTTAGTAAGCGCCCATAAAAAAATCGGATCATTCAGTAAGCGCCCATCAAACAATCGGATCATTCAGTAAGCGCCCATCAAACAATCGGATCATTCAGTAAGCGTCCATTAACCTCTCAAATCTTTCAATAAGAACTCAGAAAACCCTAAGATCGCACTAAAGAACTTATTTAAGTACCATTTACTTGAAATTGACCATAACCCTTGATAGGAAAGCGATTTACTGAGACAATTTAATCAAAACATCCAGCCAAACAAATATAGAGTACTAAATTGAACTAACAAAAGAACCGATGGCTAGAGTTCATCAGTGTCAAAACCAAAATGACAGAAATGACTTTCGCTGCTAAGAGAGACACAACTGTTATTATCATTATTGGTGGTGAATCAGTTGCCCGATCTGTCTTCCCCTTGATCGGACGATGGCGGCTGCTCGGGGCCGCCGGGGTCTCCGCTGACTCCGCCGCCCTGCTGGAATTCCTGGCGAAGCGATTCAACCAGATCAGGATTAGCCGCCTGCATCTGGCTGGCAAACTGCTGCCCCATCCGGAGCAGGTCTTGCATGTTTGGCTGGCCGGGAGGCGTCTCCTGCTGCTGGTTGTTCGTCAAAGAAGCTGGCGGATCCTCGCCTCCTGGCCCGCCGCTTTGGACGTCATTGGACGGCTCTCCAGCAGCGGCGCCGCTAAACGGTCCGCCTGGTCCGCCGCCCATCATGCTGGCAACCATCTGTTGCACCTGCGGCGACTGCATCATCTGCGAGGCCATCTGCATCATCTGGGGATTGTTTAGCAGCGACATCAGGTCCAGACCGCCGGCGCCGCCTCGGCCTCCGGCTCCGGGGAAGCCGGGGAATCCGGCTGCTGCTCCAGCCTGTGAAATTTTGGGAGGGGAATTGCTCAGGTGCACAGGTGGTATGAGAGGGGAATTCTTAGGTGGAATTTATGGGAAATTGCTCAAATGGATTTTCAAGAAAGGAATTGCTCAGGTGGATTTTTAAGAGGGGAATTGCTCAGGTGGATTTTCAAGAGGGGAATTGCTCAGGTGGATTTTCAAGAGGGGAATTGCTCAGGTGGATTTTCAAGAGGGGAATTGCTCAGGTGGATTTTCGAGAGGGGAATTGCTCAGGTGGAATTGCTCAGGTGGATTTTCGAGATAAGAATTGCTCAGGTGGATTTTCGAGAGGGGAATTGCTCAGGTGGATTTTCGAGATAAGAATTGCTCAGGTGGTATGACAACAGCTCACAGAGTAAACAAGCAATCAAAATGGGAACTATTTAAACAGGTCTAATAACACTCACCTCAGCGGGCAGGGCGGCCCTGGCAGTCTCGAGATTCTGCTTATAAGAGGAATTATCAGGCTCCAGACTGAGCGCCTTCTCGTAGCATTCCACAGCTTTGGCGTGATTCTTCTGTGCGGCATAGGCAAATCCCATCCTACCGTAGGCTTTAGAATAAGCCGGATCGTTCTGCAAGGCCCGCTCGCAGTCTCTGATAGCCGCGGCGTGATCGTTTAGTTTAGAATAGGCGGCCGCCCGGTTGCCATAGTACACAGCATTGTAGGGATCCTTAGCCAGTGCCATTGTGTAGGCGTTAACAGCTTCCAGAGGCTTATTCTCGCTAATAAACTTGTTACCTTCGCCTTTGAGTCGTTCAGCTTCGGCTTTGTCTTCCGGTGTAATCTCGCGTTTAACGGCCACTTCCGGTTTGTTTAGCGATTTACAACCGGCTGAGAAAGTGTCCGGCAGAGAGGGCACGGCGTCTACATCGATTGAGCTTAGGTCGAATGACGAGCGGATGCACTGTACCGACACTGCGAAGGGCGGATAATTATTGGGTTTAACATAATGAGGCACCCATCAATAACTCAACAAATCACTATTGACCAACGAAGCCATAGCCTTGTTTTTTAATTCTTTGCCTTAGAAGGCATAAAGATACATACTTCCAAATCTTACAAAATTACACTGCTATCAGCATTATGCTACTTTTAGTAAGCATACAAGAAAATAAACGAAAAATTTAATTGGCATCTAAAGACCCGAATAACCTGCATAGCAACCACTACAATTATCTAGCCTTCCCCTGGAATTGAGGACCCAGCAGTCGCAGACAGAGTAACAAAGCGGATTCACAAGTACAAATAATTCCAGATTGGAATGCGAGGATTCAAATGCAGGCACAGAAGAATACTTAGCTTAGAATACTTAATGCTTGTTAAAATCTTTTTCAAAAAAATCTACTCATTTGAATTTATACTCTTTTCTGAAAGCACGTGTCAACCTTGGATGTAGACGTACCAATGTGGAATGCATGGATTGACTATTAAGATATAATAATAAAAATAATGTTGTGCCTGTGCACTTGCCTTGCCAAAGTGCACTCTGCCCACCACGCGGCATACTGTATTTTTTTTGTCATGTTGTTGTGCCAGTGCGCTTGCACTGCTAAAGGGCACTCTGTCCCTCTGTTTTGGCGTTAAATGCTCAGCTGTGTTAGCCGCTTAGCTGCTTTGGTTGTCTGCGCACTGGTTGGCTGGGCCGCCTTGTTTGCCCCCCCCCCTTGGGCTGCTCTCCCCCAGCTGCGCCGTGATTGGCTGGTAGGTGGTTGGGCCGGGGGGTGGGGTGGGCGGTGCCCCCTAGCCCCAGGTGGGTCGTGGCTTTTTAAGGCGATATTTTTTAAAGCTGCTCTTATGGCTGCGACTACGGAAACATGGTAGTTGTCACATTCTATAGATTCCCATAGCCATAGTTATTAATGTTAAAAAATTGAAAAAATATTAAAAACAGGTAGAGTAAAACAAAGATACTTTTAGTAAACAGTATTATCAACTTAGAAAATTTTAAAATATACCTAAAAAAGTATAATAAAACACTAGAAAACTCTCATTTTTATTATTGTGATTTATGAGAAAGTTTAGCATTAGTACTTAAGTAACAATTAAGTAGTCTTGCTCTGAAAAAAGATGAAATATAATCTTACAAAGGCAATCAAGTGTTTCTTTTATTTTTTAACTTAATTTGCAGTTGTTTAAGCACTAGGTTATCTTCTTGATTGAAAATATTTTGTTTTCTAGACTTTTTGTTAAAACTACGGCTACAGCTACAGAAACTATAGGAACTAGTATAAATAGGAGCCCAGAATTGGCCTAAAAAGTCAACCAAGAGAGTTCGCCTAACTGTCCTTAGGCTTGTCTACTACAATTTGCAAGTTCTATTAAATCCTATTTGCAAGACTTAAAGACTTATTCATTTCTTAGCATAAGAACCCCAATTTGGAGTATTGTTAGAAAACCGCTGAAAAGCAAGAGAATTGACTAAGAGTAGAAAGGACCTAAGGAATAGCAGGAGAAGATTGGCAGAGAAAATGCTCCATAGCAAGAAAAGATCGCCTCAGGGCAGAAAAGGTACATAGGCTGTGACCCTCTGATCCAGGGAATGCCCAGGACTGAGAAAATATTATCTTTAGAGGAGTATAGGAATAGGATAGACAGTGCTATTAGACCGCTCAGGCCAGAAAGTACAATCTATTGTCAATAGAAATACATATGCTACCAATATAAGTACATGTGCTACCAGTGGAAAGGCAATTAATAACCAGTAGGATCAATAAAGAGAAATAGCTCTACAACAACTTTGGTGGCAACCCATACTCAGGAAGGTGGCCTGCACGCGGGAATTTTCCCGCGTGCACAAGCCACGCTAAAATTTTGGCGTGCAAAGTTGGCGTGCAAATAGGGGTCTCAAGCCACGCCTAAATTTTCAGCGTACAAGTTTTTTACTTGGCATATAACCTTGGTGTGCAATTACAAACTGACAGTATATCAACAAGTCAGATATAGATATATACACTATATTATATATATACAATATATAAAGTTAAACGTGAACAATTGAATTTGAATATTGATTAAACCAACTAGTTGAAGCTACAGCCTAGCCTACAGCCAGGCCTACACTCAATAGCCCACATTAAAATTAAAATATCCATTAACTTTTAAATGCTCTTATTTTGTGACTCTTGTAGACTTTTAGTTTATTTGTTTCTTGAAATGTGAAGAAAAAGTTTTTGATACTTGTGCTATGTTTTTTGTAGCGAATTTCCTTTTTTTATATAAACTTTGTTTAACGTAACAGAAATGTAATGTTAAGGGTTTTAAAAAATTGGCGTACATTGGCGTGCACCAAGGATTTTTCCATAAATTGTTTCCCGCGTGCACTTGCCACCTTCCTGACTATGGGTGGCAACAAGTAAGGCTAAACAAAAGAATAATTAAGAGCCCTGGGATATTTATAAGCAGCCATAGTTTGGAACACCCTAAATGTACACTGGACTAAAATCTCCCACAATTTTTTGTATGTAAGTATATGCCAATTTTTTTCCAATCAAAAATTGTAATCCCAGAATTCATTATGAGCCCAGTAGTGCAACTAGACATTTTTTGAGGGGGGAGAAGGCAGATTCTGGAGGGTAAATTCCTGGGTGGTGGGGGTAAAATCATTCTGTATACTCACCCTCAAGGCCTTCAACAAAATCTGTAAACTCAGGCTTTTCTGCATTTTCTTTAATCTCATTCTCTAAAAAGGCCACTATGCTTGCAACAAGAGTTTTCTTTCTGTCCAAATCCATTGCACTCGATGCACTGTACGTCTGTATGTAGAACAATTTGCAATCTAGTTGGACAACTTTAGTTACCTTTTGTAAATTAGCTAATATCAAAGATTGCCTAGAATTTTCTAGAACTCTAATTGGTTGGCCTGGAAATAGCTCTCTCGCTGGCTCTTTGAGTTTCTATTTCTACTCATAAGATATTTGGGTGCAGTTTTCTTGTACGTGTTTTAATCGATTAGTATTCGTATAATACAAAATAATTTTTAAATTAGCTTTATCATTTTAATTGATTTTTAAGGTTTTGTATATAAATATTATTTTTAATATTACTTTTTTTAATTTTTTAGAAAAATACCTTGATTTGGTTTGCTACTTTTTGTTTCTCCGCTTGTTTAATTTCTAAGAAAAAGGTGAACAAAAAGATATATTTCTGTAAAGGGTTTGTGGCAGTCGAGTGCCACTGTGGAACATTTAATCACACAATTACGCTAGTTTGCATGCCCAAGAAACATTAATTTTTTTATCCATCTATTGAATTTCCAACGCGTCATTTTTCCGTCAAGTGGCCGTCCAGCCACTGTTTTAGTTTCCACTGGGTGTTAAAACACGCCCCCTTGCGGTGGATTTTGTTAATATTTTTCCCCCTTTTCCTTTGCGGCAAGCCGTCCACCCAATGTATCCACGCTTTGAAATTTTGCTCCATCGGCCTGTCCATTTTTACTTCCAAGCGTTGTGCATGAATTTCTCCCTCTTATTTATAATCTGCGCACGATGAATTGTTCTCATAGTTTTTTTGTTTCGGTTCTGTTTGTTTGTTTTGTTTTTTTGTTTTTCCTCTTCATCTTTCCGCCTGTTTCCTTTTCCAAAACACACTCACCCCTCCCTTGTCAACCTGTGCCCCTTGTCTACCCTTGTCTAGTTTTCGTTCTTAAGTTTATTTAGCGCACCGGCGCCCGTGAGCATCTCAGTCGTCTAAAAGTCAAATTTCTAATCATAAGCCTGCATTAGTTTTTTTATTAATAAACCAAGCCCATAATCATTATTCCGAACCATATTTAATCTGTTGACATAAGCCATAGCATTTATTGAGTCATTTGCCCGTGGGGCGTAAAATAACCAAGTTCTCATCTCAAAGAAAGCTCTGAGACTTATCCGTTCCGTAATACGTAAATTACGGTGGTGGCAGCAACTACCCTACTGAAAGTAACCAGTTCAACACATCGACGCATTAATTTACGGAGCCAGAAATCTCCGGTGTTTCATCCCTTTGAACGACCCGAGCCGCTAAACGACCGCTCTGCTACGATTACGACTACCCTCCCCCCGGACTTGAGGACCCGGCAGTCGGAGAAAAGGAGAAGAAATTCCGTTGTGATTCATCTGCGCGATTTTTCCGGTTTTATTCGTGCGAACGCAACATTCGGCGGAAATTCAAACGAGGAATCCGCCCCACCTCACTGGTGTCAGCAAATTTTCAAAACCGAGAACTACCAAGAAAATTCTCCTCCGCCCCACCTCATTGGTGGTCAGCTAAGTGGGATAACGAGACGCCAAAACCCTTTCAACGAGTCGTTCAAACGCTACACTACTATGGCTTCAACTAATACTAATTCAACGACCGCGGACGCGACAGCCGACGCCGCGGGCCCCGACAACTCAACGACAAGACCGACCTACGACGAGATGATTCGCGCGGTGACCGAAGAGGTGCGCCGGCGACTGGAGCAGACCAGCCTGGGCCAGCCGCAACACCATCATCATGTGTACCAGCAGCCCCAGCAGCAGGATCGAGCTCCAGCGCCGAAACCGGTCAAGATTCAGCGGTATACGCAGAACCAGGAATTCGACGTCTGGATCCAGGCTCTGGAAGAGCGTTGCGAGCTCAACGGGATCACAGACGACAGACGTAAGAAGGCGGAGGTCCTCGTGAATCTGGACATCGCCACCACCTATCCCGCAGTCGTCAGGATGGAGCTGCCAGATAATCTAACGTTTGGTGAGTTCAAACAGCGATTGTCTGAACGTTTTACGCATGTGGCCGACACGCTGGAGTACCGGGAGCAGTTCCGAAGCTGCCAGCAAGGCAAGAACGAGAGCGTTGACGACTATGGCGATCGACTAATTGCTCTGGCCGATAGAGCATTTCCGCATTTTACCCCGGTTCAGAAGCAGGCTGAACTGGTGGATCAGTTCACAGTGGGAGTGCGGATTGCCCAGTCGGCGAGAGAACAGCTAATCCTGGTGCGACCGCAGAATCTAACCGCAGCGAGACGGGCCGTGCTACGCTTGGAGACAGCAGCTAGTCTGGCTCAGCGAGTAGCACCGCCGCCAGCAGCGAGACATGTCCGGGTCCTCGAAGATGACAATGGTCAGACGCCCACTGTGGTGCAACACGACAAGTCATCTCGGCCCGAGGAGAACTGGTTGCGTGAAGTGATGGAACAACAAGCCGAAACTCTGCAGGAGCAGCGACGCCTACTGGAGACATTGAGTAACGAGATGCGAGAATTCTACTCACGGGGATCGCGCGACAACGACACCCCGGAGCCATTGGAGCCTCGCCACCAGCCGCGGGACTCGTGGGGCCAACGCTCCAGATGTCTGGTACCCTCGACTCCTCGCCGCAGCGCCGACAGAAGCGCCCAATTTACGACACCCGGCACGCGAATGGTGCCACAGCAACCGTTCCATCGACTTCAGCAACCACGAGACGGCAGCAACCCGCCGCCGAGAACGCCGCCAGCAGGAGGTCCACGTCAGCAGCAGCAGCAGCAGCAGCAGCAGCAGCCGAGTTCAAGGCCGCCGCCTTACCAGTTGCGACGGCAGAATGCCATGTGTTACAGGTGCAATCGCGAGCATCGTGCCGATGAGTGCCCGCACCGGCGGTCGGCCAGCACCGCGTCCCAGCGCAACGGCAGCTCGGGAAACGGGACGGCTGGACGCGCCATCGGGGGCAGCGCCATCCAGCAGCCGCGCCAGCACTGAAGTCCCCGCCGAGGACTTTAGTCGCTCAGCAGGCCACTGCTGAGACCGCCTCCGCCGCACCTGTACAGAACTCTGCACCCAAGCGACCTCGAAGGGATCCGTTTTTAACTGGTGAGATTCAAGGCCGTTATTTTGCTTTCTTGCTTGATACCGGGTCCAAGTGTGAAGTCCTAGGATTCAGCACCTGGCACCGCCTATGTACTGACGACCCGACCCTGCGTGGCCAAATCAAGCCCTGCCTTCAGCGCATCGTGACCTACAATGGTGAACCAATTCAGATGGCAGGAGAACTATCCATCAAAGTGAAGATTGGTAATTTTGAGCCTACAGTCAAGTTTCTGCTAGCGAAAGGATCGCATGACAACATTCTGGGCTTCGAGTTCCTGGAGAAGTACAGCACATCACTGGACCTCGCCGCCGGAATGCTGTTTTTCAAGGACGGCACAGCCGCACCGCTTCGCTACACGCGAACTGAAGCTACAACGTGCAGAATCTACACGGCCGAGAGCACAACTGTGCCGCCGTTATCATCTGCCCGAATTAAAATCAAATTAGCCAAAGGACGAGAAGAAAACCAGGGTACACCCGCCGTGATCGAGCCGCTGAAACCGGCTCGTCGTGAAGAAGATGTGCAGCACTTGGACGCCGCGCCTGCCCTGATTTCCATGGCTAATGGAGAAGGCGCTATCGAAATGATCAACCGTGGCACTACAGCCATCAAAGTGCGAGCGAATGCCCTAGTCGGGATTGCTAGACCAATCAGACTGCCCGAGCTACATTTCTTCCCGCTGCTGAAATCAGAAGACTCTGTCAATCAAATCCAAGACGAGGATCCCGATGCTTGGATTAAGGAGATCGATATCAGTGAGGATCTGTCCAGTGACCAGCGCGCTCAAGTCATCGAGCTATTGAGAAAGTACCAGACCATCTTCTCGCAGGGGCCACACGATCTCGGCCGAACTCATCTGGTCACCCACAACATCGTACTGAAGGACAAAGATCCGGTGCATCTCCCAACGCGAAGGATCCCGCCGCACCTGCTACCCAAGGTGGACCAGTTACTCGACGATCTGCTGGCCAAAGGCGTGATTCGACCGAGCTTCTCCAGCTACAACACCCCGCTGGTGATCATCCCGAAGAAGGACGGCAGCCTAAGAATTGTACAAGATTTCCGGAGTCTGAATCAAAAGTGTGAGTATTTTCCGTACCCGATTCCTAATATTCAGGAAGCATTCGCCAGCCTCGAAGGAAGCCAGCTATTTAGTACATTCGATTTGAATAGCGGCTACTATCAGATCCCTCTGCGTCCGGAAGATCAGGATCTGACAGCCTTTGCCACGCTGCACCGCGGACAGTTCGCCTACAATGTTATGCCAATGGGATTAAGTTCAGCTCCAGCCAGCTTCATGCGCCTCATGAACGCTGTGCTCAACGGGATTGCCTACAAAAGTGCTATCGCCTACCTGGATGACGTAATCGTCTATTCTAAGAAATTTAACGACCACCTACGGCATATGGAAGAAGTATTTAAGAGAGTCCAAGAAGCTAATCTAAAGTTCAAAGGCAAGAAGTGCCATTTATTTCGGGCAAGCCTCAACTACCTGGGACACGTAGTAACCAAAGATGGAATCAAGACCGACCCGGCAAAAATCGAAGCTATTCAAACCTGGCCAAGACCAAGAACAGCCCGACAGCTTAAGAGTTTTGTCTGCACGTGCGCTTACTATGCTAAATTCGTACCTGGCTACGCAGAACTTGCAGCTCCGCTCCACGACCTAATCAAGGAAAAGAAGATTAGAAATTTCAATTGTCTATGGGGAAAAGCCCAGCAAGACGCGTTTGATCAGCTCAAAGCAGCCATGACTTCGACATCAGTGCTCGCGTATCCGCAGTTCAGCGAGGATCCGGAAGTAATGTTTATCCTGGACACGGATGCTTCTGCGACCAGAATCGGAGCCTGCCTGAGCCAACGCCAAGCTGATGGAGTAGAACGACCAATCGGCTATTTCTCCCGGCGACTCAAACCGGCCGAAGCCCGTTATCCGATTACGAAACAGGAACTCTTGGCAGTCGTAGATGGAATGCGACACTTCAGATTCTACCTGCTGGCCAAGAAGTTCATCTGCCGAACCGATCATGCCGCATTAACCTGGATCCTGAGGCGAACTCAGCAAGAAGGAATCTTTGGACGATGGCTACAGCGCCTCAGCGAATTCGAGTTCGAGATCCAGCATCGAAAATCAAGTCAGCACCAAAACGCCGACGGCCTCTCAAGACGGCCTGAGGACGACGCTGAATGTTTGGAGGAGGCTCAGCGAGAGGCCGCCGTCGAGGACCAAAGTAAGCAGCCAGCCGCGATAACTGGCGCAGCGGCGCCGAAGGTCCACGACAGCAGCCACCCTAGTCCTCCACCGAGCAAGAAGCGACCGACCCGCCGTCACCGACGAAAGCCGCCGACGAAGTCAACTGAGTCCAACAGCGAGACTACGCCGCCCGCAACACCGACAGCCGACAGCAAGCCGCTGACAGAGCTGCATCCGCCGGCGACGAAGTCGAGGCCATCTGCCAGTCGTTATCGGGACTCACAGAGGTCGCCCACCAGCTTTAGCAGCACGACATGTTGCCCGCCAAGGAGCCGCCGGCTACTAGCTGAAGGCGACGAGGATAGCGACCACAGCGCAGCCAACGAAGACCGCTGCCAACCCGCTCGCCGTCCTGTGTTCAAGAAGGTGAGATTCAGCCTTGATACCGACAGTTCCGCTGACTCACTCTCATCTGCTGACGAATCTAATGCTGACGAAGCCGACGCTGACATGACCGACGAGGATCGGCCCTCAAATTCTTCATCGACCCGGCAACCGGCCAGAGTAGCGATTATGCGGAGGGAGCTCCAGACCCCGAACCATGCCGCCACAGCCGAAGCCGCGCCGACTAATTCGACTAACAGACGCCAAACTTTGAACTTAACTGATCACATCCCGAGACCAGTCACACGTGAGGAGCTCCAGACCCATCAGCGTGCTGACTCCGCCATCGCGATGATGATCAACTTAATTGAAAGTCGACAACCGAAGCCGCCGCTGAATCAGCGATTAAATCTAACAAGAGATGAGCGAAATCTCTTAGCATTCTATGAGCAATTGGAAGTCCGAGACGACGGACTATTAGTCATCCATCTCGACGATGTTGGCGAGGAGGACAATGCAAGGATCGTCCTGCCGAAGAGTCTCGACGCCACAGTGTTTGCCGACCTGCATGGTTCGCCCTACTGCGGACACATGGGCCGAGATCTCACCATCGCAAAGGTGCGCGAGAGGTTCTGGCGACCGGCCCTGGCCAAGGCCGTGTCCGACTATGTCGCTTCCTGCCAGACCTGCACTCAGAGTAAAGGACGGCGACGCATCCCAGCGCATGTACAATCATTTCCGGTCTGCGAAATCTATGGGCGATGTGCGATCGACATCATGGGCCCCACTGGAGACCCGACAGACCGAGGCAACAAGTACATCCTCACCTACGTCGACACGACGTCAAAGTACCCCTTCGCCTTCGCCATGAAGAATCAGCGCGCCAAGACGATCATAACTCTCCTGCAAGAGCAAGTCTTCCCGATCACCGGAATCCCCGCGTGGATCCATTCGGACCAAGGCAAACAGTTCACAGGGCACGAGTTTCGACATTTCTGCGAAGTCTATGGCATCCGGCAGACAACGACGCCGCCATACTCGCCCTGGGCCAACGGTCAAGCTGAATCGTGCAACAAAAATATCAAGAAGGTGCTCACTTGTCTTCTCGAAGATCATCAACAGTGGGACAAGATGTTGCCAGCCGCTCTGACAGCCCTGCGATCAGCTGTCAATCGTACGACGGGATTCTCGCCGCATTACGTCATCTACGGAGTGCCCTACCGGTATCCGATCGATAACACCCTAGACCGCCTGGACGTATCGCCGGACCTCCCCGAGTACATCGCAAAGCATCAGCGTAGACTGGCCGAGACTGAAAGGATTGTGCGACAGCGATTGCGAGCTGAAATCCAACGCCGTGAAGAGTACTACGAGAACCGACCCAAGCCCGTGGAACTGCAGCCCGGAGACCTGGTTTGCCTGGCCAACCCGAAGCTCGAGTTGGGCGAGCTGCCGAAGTTTCACCGGCCGTACAAAAGCATGTACAAGGTCAACAGGAGGGTCGGCGAAGTAGCCTACTGGATCCAGCCTGCAACAGCCCGACGTGGACGCCCAGCTGAAATGCTCGTACACCGCAACAACATCATAAAGGTGCCGCAGATGATGGCAGATCGACCGCAGGAGCCGCCGCGCCAGACAGAGCGGCCAATGTTGCCCTACGAGTCGAGCGACGAAAGCGAAGTCGACCCAGCCGATCAGCCCGCTCCAGAACAGCCAGCCGCAGCTCAGCCTGACCTGCGCGGCAGCCAATTGTTCGAGCCGAGCCTCCGCCATCCGGAAGTGCTGTCTGAAGGCGACCCGGATCTGCCTGACATCGGTATGGAGCTCGAGATCTGAAAAGGTAATTACCAATGAGTTTTCTGTTGCGCCAAGTTGCTAACTTCTGATGCGCATTACTATTAGTAGTTATATTTGCGAACGCGTTCCAATTCTAATTTTGCTGTAAGCTTTCTCTGCACCTGCTCTGTGCTGAAAGCCGATTTTAATTTTCCGTTTAAATTCATTTTGCCGTTCCCTTATGCTTTCCGGATAAAAGCAGGCGTCGTTCCAATGTACTTTTCCTTATGCTTCAGGGTTAAAAGCAGTTTCATTTTGCCATTTTCCTTATGCTTTCCGGATAAAAGCAGGCGTCGTTCCAATGTACTTTTCCTTATGCTTCAGGGTTAAAAGCAGTTTCTCTTTTCCTTATGCTTTCCGGTAAAAGCAGTGCAAAGTTTCCGGTGCTCATGTATAGCGTAAAACTTTGCTAATTTTATTAAATGCGAATTCATTAATCAGCACCATGCGCTCTGTAAATTTCCTTACGCTTTGCGGTGAAAAGCACGCACCAATGCGACAATATTTAATCAACGCGTCCTCATTAAACAATGCGATACAGTAAGATCATTGCTTTATTTTGCGTTTCCTCTTTTCATCTAAATTTTGCGCATCCCTGTTGCTGTAAGCTTCTTCGCACACGTTCAAAGTGCAGAAGTGCCCCCCCTTTTTCTAATGCTTTCAGGAAAGCAGTGAATTTGTACACCTTACAGTTTGATTAAACTGTAGGTATTTTAATTTTCCTTCCGGTTTGTAAGCCCACTGTCTAAGGGCCAAACTGTCTTCTGCCCGCTCAGGTCAAGCGCCCCTGTTCTAGGCCTTGTCCTCAGTGGAGGGCATTTAAGGTGACTCGACCCCCTGCTCTTTGTTCGATTTTGCTCGAGCCTGGGAACGTTGTAAGGGCTGCCCCGTTGGGCTCCCCTACCCAGTGCCATTTGTGAGCCCCCGCTCCTGTAACTCCTTATGGAGCCCCGGTCACTAAACTGTTCATTCAATATTATCTTAGTATGGAGCCCGCCAATTGCTCCTTTATTTTTCTATCTGTTTACGCGCAATTCAGCTATCCTAACCGCCGACCTATTTTGTGTGAGCCGCTCAGGCGCCCCATTTCAATTCTTTGATTTCGGACCTCCCCCTGCCGCGCGGTTATCTGTTTTATGGCCTTTCGTTCATTCAACCCCCCCATCCGCGTATGGTGGTGGCTGGTTTCTCTGGATGGAACACCCTTTCTCCAGCCAGTGGATAACCTTTTGGAGTATTTAAACCGCAACTTAGCTCGGAACTGATTTTCTCAATTTGTAAATTGAATTCCTGCGCTCCTAGCTATTCGTCCTATTTTGTTATTTATCTGCCAGCCAACTTGTTCATACTCCTGTATAAATTTATCCGCTATCCTGTATATATTCTGCTCACCATCATATTTATTTATCCCTTTTGGCGTTAACTACAACTGTGCCCAACATGTATGACGACCCGATGTGGGGAGCTGGAGCTCCGGCCGGTCAGCAACCGATGCTAGATCTGCTAAACGAAGATCGAGGGATTCCGATGGGACCTGCCGTCAACCCAATCCTGCCGCGCGCTCCTAATCCGAGTCCGGACCCCTGGCTGGACCCTCTGCTCGACAGGGTCCGAGCCGCGCCGTCGCCCGTCCACGATGAGTTGGACGACATCGTACGATTACTGGAACCCGGAAACCTAACGCCCCCTCTACCGCCGGCCGACTGGCACGACGACGCCAATCCAGGACGGCCAGACGCCGAGCCCAACGCCCCGGAGGCCGTCACCGCTGCCGCCCTGGAGCACACGCAGCAGCTAACGGAGCTGCTCATCTGGGAAGTTGCTAGCGGCCCCGGGCCTAAAGCGGTTAACGACTGCCGCAGCTGGAGCAGCCTCGCCCGGCAGTTCCCAGCGACGGACGTCACCCAAGCTCTCGAGACCACGGCCGCTCTCATCGGCAAAAGACTACGACGAGATACTAACGGTCAGCAAATTGGGCCTTGCTGCAGCCTATTCGCCCTAATTGTGGAGCACGCAGCCCGCCGACGGGGAATAACCCCCGGAATTGAGCACTTTTTCAAGAACGCCCGGCTGGCCAGCTCAGCTAGCGACCGGCCCAGAACGGCGAGGAACGCCGACCCCGAGCATCCTGCTCGAGGAGACCACCCGGCCAACCGAGGCGGCCGAGCTGCCGGACGCGGACGCCGCGGTGGCCAAGGAAGCAGCGGCTGCTGCTAACTCTGCGCAACCCTCCGGCCACCCCGCGCATGTGGCAGTCGAGTGCCACTGTGGAACATTTAATCACACAATTACGCTAGTTTGCATGCCCAAGAAACATTAATTTTTTTATCCATCTATTGAATTTCCAACGCGTCATTTTTCCGTCAAGTGGCCGTCCAGCCACTGTTTTAGTTTCCACTGGGTGTTAAAACACGCCCCCTTGCGGTGGATTTTGTTAATATTTTTCCCCCTTTTCCTTTGCGGCAAGCCGTCCACCCAATGTATCCACGCTTTGAAATTTTGCTCCATCGGCCTGTCCATTTTTACTTCCAAGCGTTGTGCATGAATTTCTCCCTCTTATTTATAATCTGCGCACGATGAATTGTTCTCATAGTTTTTTTGTTTCGGTTCTGTTTGTTTGTTTTGTTTTTTTGTTTTTCCTCTTCATCTTTCCGCCTGTTTCCTTTTCCAAAACACACTCACCCCTCCCTTGTCAACCTGTGCCCCTTGTCTACCCTTGTCTAGTTTTCGTTCTTAAGTTTATTTAGCGCACCGGCGCCCGTGAGCATCTCAGTCGTCTAAAAGTCAAATTTCTAATCATAAGCCTGCATTAGTTTTTTTATTAATAAACCAAGCCCATAATCATTATTCCGAACCATATTTAATCTGTTGACATAAGCCATAGCATTTATTGAGTCATTTGCCCGTGGGGCGTAAAATAACCAAGTTCTCATCTCAAAGAAAGCTCTGAGACTTATCCGTTCCGTAATACGTAAATTACGGTGGTGGCAGCAACTACCCTACTGAAAGTAACCAGTTCAACACATCGACGCATTAATTTACGGAGCCAGAAATCTCCGGTGTTTCATCCCTTTGAACGACCCGAGCCGCTAAACGACCGCTCTGCTACGATTACGACTACCCTCCCCCCGGACTTGAGGACCCGGCAGTCGGAGAAAAGGAGAAGAAATTCCGTTGTGATTCATCTGCGCGATTTTTCCGGTTTTATTCGTGCGAACGCAACATTCGGCGGAAATTCAAACGAGGAATCCGCCCCACCTCACTGGTGTCAGCAAATTTTCAAAACCGAGAACTACCAAGAAAATTCTCCTCCGCCCCACCTCAGGTTAGGCCGCTCCTACTGTAAGAGTGTAAAACATATATAGCTGTATAATTATCAAAGATTATAATGTAACAATAGATATGCAAATAAAACACTAATTAATGGTCTCGACAGTATAAATTTGAGACACTAATACTGCTGTACATGTACTTTTAAATCACTAGATAATCACATCAAGTTAGACTTAGGCCTAATGTTAGTGTTCGATGTTCTCACAACCACAACCGCCATTTAAAAATTTACATGATTTGTACATTGCAGCACGAACTCTTCTTTCAATTTTAAGGCTTCAATTTAAGAGCGCTAGCTAAGAGGATAACTCAACATTAACCCAGCAGTCCCCTCAAGTATGTGACTGTTTAGTTGCTCAATCACTTTGTTGACAGACGTCAGTGTCACCTTATTGCTATAATGCTATATAGGATAGGACACATACCATGTTTGTCATTGTGATAATGTCTTATTCTGAACTAGGGGCCTACTCTAACTATTTTGTTCCTCCCATGCTTAAGGTCTTTAGCTTATTTAAATTTATTTTGTTTGATGCTAATTGCTAATTTACTTTGCAAAGACACTTTTACTTTTTAGTTTTTAGAAACTCTTGTGTAAAGTCTGCAGCATAGTTCTAGTTTACTGTGTTAAATTATTTTGCCCTCTATTCATTTCAAGGGTAGGGGGTTGGAATATAACGAAGTAAACTAGAACCATGTCAAGTCTGCTTTTAAGCCTTAGGCTTATGTGAAAGAAATTTAAATTCTTAAATACTATACCTCTAACCTCTTAAGTCAGACTTGAAATGCTTTAACCATTATTACAACTCGTAATACAGTTTTTACAATTGTTGTTCTGACTTGTAGGTCTAATATCATTATGGTTGAATTATGAGTTAGAACAACTTGGTTAAAATATTCCAAGTTAGACAAAGTTAAGGTTGATAGTTGTTTCATCTGCTGCTAGTTTGTCTACCACTCTTTCATCTTCAAAAATACAGTGCAGTCATTTGTCTACTAATAAAATATTAAATATGATATCAATATTCATGTTACAATATTGACAAATAACAATATCAGTATACAATATTAAAAATCATTTAGACTGTGTCTCTTAAAAGAATTTTAACTGTTAAAGTAAAGATAATGAAATCATGATTTTTTAAAGTGTACAAATATATTTAAAAATATTAGGCTACCCAAAAGACCTAATTAAATGTTGACTTGACTGGACCAATGTACTACTTAACTTTTTGTTTATAAGTTATGAATAAACTTTGTAGCTAGACAGCAAATATATTATCATCATTGGATAGAGGTGGGGCTAGGGAATAAGGATCATAATAATGCTCACAACAGCTGGCCAATCACGGGTAATAGTCATTTTGTCAACTGGTATTTTGTCAACTTGGTTGACAAAGTGACCAAAGTATTAGGGTGGCTTTACTGGTGGTTAACAAAGTGACCAATCTTTCCCATTTGCTTGTTGACAAAGTGACCAAAATTTTCATTATATGAATGATACGCATATGTGGCTGACATAGCTGCATAATCTTGTATCGCTTACAATTATTATATTGATGACTTGTTTTATTTATTGCGATATTTTTTTAAATGATTAAATTTTGCAATTTTGCAATACCAGATTCCATTAGGTTAAATGTTTCGATGCAAAATATTCTATACAAATGCGTTACCCATACGCACTCATACTATCTGGGCATTAATGATGCATACAGTGGTGTGATTCAGGCGCGAATTCGCGCCAGGCGCGAAAATGGCGCGAATGCGCAAATCTTAGGGGTCTGGCGCGAAATTTTGTGGAACCATGGGCGCGAAAATTGCATTCTTATTTTCTGCTTTTTATACTTATTCTCTTGTCAGACAGTATGAAATACAAGAATGTCATAGCTTAGGTCTAAGAGATTAATCTAACTGCTGCTTCACGAGTTGATGGCGGCCACCAAGAGCAAGGACGCCAAGATTGAAGAACTGAGGTGTCAGCAGCAGAATGTGCAGAAGAAGAAGCAGAAGGAGGCAGAGAAGCTAGCTGAGCTTGTCTTGAAGCGCAAGGCTGCTGAGCTGCTGTCAACGTCGTCAATCACCAGCACGAGCAGTCGTCTGCCCGAGACATTGCCAACAAGAAGTTCAGGCGGGACACGGCTGGGACTTGAGAGACATGCTAATTGGTAGCCAGACACATCTTCAAAAGTATCATCTATTGACTTATTTGGCTGTCAGTAGAATATTATTGGCATGGCGCGAAAATTTTCAGTTGGTGCGAAATTTGGCAAACTTTCCAATCACACCACCGGATGCGCACTTGCATACGCATTCATGTGTCTGGGCATTAATGAATCTTGAGTATTTGTGTCTTATGCGACCATACATGCAACTATATAAGATGGACTGGGTATTTCTCCTATCAAAATGCATTGAGAACTGCTATAAAGTTCTCTATGGAGTTATAACAATTGGTGGACTGCACAATGGCCATGTTCCTAAGCCTAGTGCTTTTACATGTGGGTCAGCAAACTTTTTATCTCAAGGGCCAAATTTAGAACCTAGCGCAATGACTGCCCTTCTAGGTCTACTTTGCTGGGCCCCTAAGCAAAATGCGCTCAGGAGTCCCTGATGATTGCAAGCCAAAGGAGGGAGAAAAGATAAATAATGGAGAAGAGAAATATGAGCTTCTCTCACAAGAACTCTTTGCATGACTTGCAATATCTCATAAAAATTGTACTTTGAAATCTTATTATAATAGAAAGGCATCTAATCTAGTAAAGCAACATTTTATTTATTGAATAGTAAAATTGCTACAAAATAGAAAGCATATAACAATAGTGTTAATAAAGTTCATCTTCTTTCATTTTGACTTTTTATAAAATAACAAAAATTCTTTGCCAAAGCTTAGACCACTCTTAATAAATTGTTGGCTTAAATGGCTAGCTTTAAACAAAATGGTTAATTGCAATTTTTTGCCATTATTGACTTTTGTCAAAAATTCCTTTACCAAAGTGGGTTGAAAACTATAAAGTAATATTTCAAGTTAGAACTTATAAATAAATTGTTAACCCTTAGATGCCGGGTGGCTAGCAGAGCTGACCATAGCCATAGAAAAGAAGGTGACGAGAAAAAAAAATTGGTAGTCTATGGCCAGTGAGGCACAGAATTGCAGCTCCTTTCCTGCCGAGCATGGTCAGCTGAGCTGACCATGGAATAAATAGCGCACTCACTCAGTCTGTAGCACTCTGTAGCGACCACTAGAGCAAGTTTCATGTACTAACAATGGCACAGAAGAAAGATGCAGTTTATTGTTGAATTAATTTCGAACTATAAAGTTAAAGGGAAAGTTAAAGTTAAAGTTCAAGCAAAAGAAGATATTTGTCCAAAAGCAACAAAAAATTTATGATTTTGAGACGCAACTACATGTACACTCGTATAGTAGCATATAATAATACAGGGAACAATATTGTGGTAGAGTGCCGCAGTTGGACATTTAATTATTTTTGTCTTAACATAAAGGTAAAAAATTAATAGTCAATGCCGAATACAAACGCGAATTATATAGTACGGCTGGTGAAAGGAGTTCTTTAATTCAGTGATTCACATGCCACCGTTCAAAGCAGGGACTTGGGCACAGTCCAGGTGCATTCGGACACGCACTGCAGCAGAACACGGTGCGCTTCGCAGTGCCGTTGCGGTAGCACACGCGGCATCGCTTCACCGGCCTCGGGCACGATTCTCTCGGAGGCAGCTTTGATGGAAAGTGCTGCTGAGCTGCGGCCGCCGCTGGTTGCCTAGCTGCCGTTCGCTGTCTTCCTGGTCCCGTGGAGTCAACCAGTACGGTGATACAGCTCTCCAGGAATTTGAAGAACTGCAGCTGGCCACCGTGCTTTGAGTATACAACCCATGCATTGTGTACAAGCAGCAGGCAGAGATGAAACCCCAACTTATGAAACCACTTGTAGGTTTTGCGGCAGCTGTCGTACGGTTTCAGCATGGCATTGAGTCGGTCAACGCCTCCCATGCAGCGGTTGTACAGCAGGTTCGAGGCGCTTTTCTGCACTTGCACAGCTTCACCATTCTTGCGAATTCGGTTCGTCGCTACTTTCTGAGCTGAGCCGTGGGTGTCAATCATGAAGAATGTTTTCAAGCCGCTTCCTTGCGCTCCAGGATTTTCATGGCCAGCACTGGCAGCTTCCTCATGAAAACTACGTCATTCAATGGCACCTGCTGACTGCGCAATGCCAACGGCACTCCATGGTCGGCTCGAACAGTTGCTGTCAGCAGTGTGCTGCGTTCGTACAGAAAAGTCGCAAGCCGTACTGAGGCAAACCACTTGTCGACGAAAAGGTGATAGCCGAAATCGAGCAGGTCCTTGCAAAGGTGCACTACGATTTTCTCGCTTAGAGACAGCTGGTCACAACCGAGGTCGTCGCCAAAATGAGAGTTCTCTTCAGCAGTCGAATGTACTAGAAAGTTATACAGGTAGCCAGATGCAGACTCACAGGCACAGTACATTTTAATTCCAACTCTGGCTCTCTTCGATGGGATGTACTGCCTAAACTGAAGGCGCCCCTTGTACAGAATCATGGACTCGTCGACGCTGACCTGCTGCTCCGGCTGGTACACGTTCGCGCAGAGCTGCTGAGCCAGACGGAGCAGTGGCCGAATCTTGTGCAGTGGGTCGTTCGAGGCGGGTGCTCGTGCATCGTAGAAACGAAGGAAGGCCAGCAGCTGCTTGAATCGGTCACGGGTCAAGCCATTGGGCGATTGAAAAAACGGAGTACTGTGAATGACACTGGTGCTCCAGTAATCATGCAGTTCCGGCTTCCATGAGATGCCCATGAACAGGTACATACCCAACAGCTTGGATATCTCACTGCGGTTTGTGTCCTTCCATGACTTCAGCAGGCTCGAAACATCTTCTCCATCATGTGTCGCCTGCTCATACTCAGCCCAAGCTTTTGCGTTTGTCCACTCCATGATCTTATCCAGCAGCTCATCAGTTAGAAACAGTCGTAGAAAATATTGGATGTCTTCACGGTCTTCGGGAAGGACAATGCTGGGGTTTACACCCAAAATTCCAGTGAAACTGGGGCCGTCTTCAACAATGTCTTCGCCTGGCTCCACAAACTGCCAATCGTCTTCTACTTCGCTGATAGTGACCGACTCAGACGACTCGGAGTTCTCCGCTATTCCAACGTCACTTTCGGAGTCGGAAGTCAACAGAATATCCATATTTGGATTGATTTGAATTACATGAATAGAATTGTACAGAATTTGGCACAGCCCTTAATCTACTAAAACTGGACTGTCTATGGCCAGTCTTGTACAGTTTTGATAAGCGTGTGTGCAACCCATTCCAAATGTACATTCTCCTTCAACCCTAGATTAGACCAGCGATGGCTGGCTTATCGGCAGGAGTGGTAGTGCAATTCAGTTCACTGAAAACTTGAAATAGTCTATGGTCAGCTCTGCTGACCATGCCGGCAGGAACGAAGCTTTCTATTTAGGAATTCAGGCTTGAAAAGGTTAAAGCAAAAATACTACTTATATATAATCACTAAGCAAAGTTATTATATAGACATTTAAAATGCATTTAATTATGTATCATTGAGTTAAATGCTTTAGTTGTCATACCATAGGCAATGGTATTGACAAACTTTATTGATATCAACTTCTAATAGATTCTAGTAGCACTTGTGTTAGGCATTGTGCTCTTATAGTACAATGGCATAATCATATAGAAAACTCTTGTACAATATTAAGATATACTTTTTTATTTCTAGTTGATTGCACTCAATTTTGCTTGATAAAAAATAAGAAACTTTGCTTAATAATGGAGCTGTCTATAATAAAAGTGGAAAAATATTTGCTAAACATAATAAGAGTGGCTAGTCTTTAGAATTTCACGTAGCCATAAGCAAAAAAGTGCATTAGCCAAATGTTTTGCTATTGTAGAAGTATATCACTTTAGAGCAAAAACTAGATTATTCTAATGTCAATTGTTCTTTTAAGCTTGTCTAGATTGAAGTCATGTTTGCACTTGGCAAGCCAAAACTAAAATTTCACAATAAAGTGACCAAGCCATTTAATGCTTTTATGGTCATATTTGGTAAAGGCTTCACCTTGGCTCAGGACTAGCATCTCAGATGCTAGATCAAAGATAAGTAAATGAGCAAGTAAGTTATTTGTTTTTGAATCATGCTATCTTATTAATAGCTAGGAGAGTATTTTAGCTATTTGAATACATGGGCTCAGTTGGCCAATCAGGGAACCAGTTAGCCAAATTTTGAATCAATTGATGCATAGAGTTCGCTGGTCAATAAGTAGGATTGTCAACATAGAAGTCAAGCAAGCTGTAGCAACTTCAGCTCATGTTTGGGCAGAAACTATTCATTTAGTTGGAACCTATTTGGTCAATAGTAGGTGTATCCGATGACTCCAGTTCTTAGTTTAGGTCTAGGAGCCCATTGTAATTGCTCCATAGACAGTTTTGCAAAGCTTTCTATAGTTATTAAGCAATATGGACTGCAGTTCAATTAGGGCCACTTTGCCATGGTTTCTTAGGTCAAGTAGATATAAGCCATGCCTACTTAGGTGGGGTTAAGGATATGAATAAAGTAAAGATGCTACAATAAACATGGGAAATGATACAAAAATCAAGATGAAAACAAATTTACTACTCTAAAGCCTTGTTTAGTGTTATGCTATGATGCCTAGCATATTTTGCATAATTGCCAATGTCAGTAAAAAGCCTGTGCTATATACTCCTTAAGCAATAGCTTAAGTATTACTATTGTCTATAGCTTAGGTGGCATTTGATTCTTGAAAACAGAAATGCAACTGACTGCCATGTAGTACCTAAGCCACTTGACATTGATAAAATGCTCAGGGTGCATATCTTGCAGGTAATGTGAAAAATCATATAAATAATGCTTGACATTAAGCTCAACTTTTTTAGAGGTTTTATATAACTAGTGATTATATAACTTTTTCAAAATTATACATAGAAATAACTAGGGATCAAATAAATGTGTATTTTCATAATTAGAATATGTGATGCCCTTGGGGTTATTATTTTCTTTGGATTCCTACTTGAGTGAGATACTACTAAACCAAGTCTTATCTCTTAAATAATTCAATCACTTTTCTAGTAGCTTCAATTCTTTTATGTCCTCAGGTAGGCAATAAGACTATATAGCTAGTCATTTACCATGCTTATCACCTGACAGAAGTCATATATATCATGGATACATATTGTGCCTATGCACTGTGCAGTGCAACTCTATCAACACAGGGTAGCTGGCTTGGCCTTGTTGTAGCTAACATGCCACTCTATTGTGGCAACCCAACATAATAGCAGCACTATTGGACACAAATAAGATGCACTTCTTGGGGCTCACAACTCAACTAGAGAAGCTAAAATACTTCTATGTCATAAACCATGCTCTAGGGTGCATACCTTCAGTAAAGAATCTTCAGAGGCTGATTTGCAATTGCTTGGCTCATATTGATAATGTTAACCATAATGAAGACTGACTTCTCCATTAAATAACTAGTGATCTTATCCACTTGAAAGAATTTATATACCTAATCTTATATTTAATAAGCAATCCTAATAAAAATATTTAAAAAACAATTATTGATGTTTATATATACTCAGTACTCTGGGGGCTGCAGTGGGATCCCAATAGTCTCTTTTGCCTATAGAAAGTGATGCATTCCTAATAGCACTACACTTTCTTACTATTTAAAAAAAGTATATTAAAATGTTAATAGAAGGCTTAAGTATTTGCTTTTATTCATTCTACTGACAATGATATATAATCATTTTCACAATTATTTTATATACCCATAATCCTCCATTCAATAACTGTCAATACTTACCTGCAAACTAAAACAGCAAGCCTGCTGGAGCTTATTGACATTATCCTGCTTCATTCAGCTGCCTATAGCTGCAGCAAATGGGTACATTGTTTGGTTTCAATAGTAATTAGCTAGTATCATAAAGTTTCAGGGGTTGCTTTTATATGGAATCATGACTTGGAGCTGGGGTGTCACTATCAGTGTTAGGTTAAATTGATATTGCAGACCCACTATAATGCATAGCCACAGCTGGCTATAAATTGGGCTACTATGCAATTTGCTCTAGCCATGTTCTTACCAGATTAGAGTATGTAACTTTGATGCAAATGAAATTAGTTGCTCCTTTTAGAGACAAAACAAGACATTTTATTATCTGACCTAGATGTTAATAGATTAGGGTATGGTTAGTAATATACATATAAAAGTCTAAAAAAATTAGAATGGTAGCAAATACACTGACTTACACTTCCCTTCAGGCCAAGCATAGCAGACATTCTAATCAACTGCATTATTCTATTTGGCTTACTTATGTAGCTTGTACAGCCTTATGTATCTGGCATTTAGTATGCCTTTGAATTATTGATTGATGCCATGAGAGATGCCCACTTGGTCAGCAATATTGTCTATGGTCACGCGCCGATCCTGCTCACTCAATCACCTGTTGCACAGCTGCCACATTTTCCTCTGTGCGCGATGTTGTGGGCCTTCTAGACCGCTGGGCGTCTTCCATTGACTCTTGGCCTTAAAAGCCTGAATGCAGCGGTAAATGGTCGGATTTGAGGGAGCAGTGTCCCCATAGACCTTCTTCAAAGCGTCAATGATTTCGGTTGGCTTACAACCAGGTTTTACAAGAAACTTCACCTTAGTGCGAGCTTCGATTTTTTTATTTTCCATTGCTCAAAGGGTATACTGTGATTAGAGCGTCACCATGCCGACATCAATCATTTTAGAAGAACCAAAACTCTGTCAAATAAAGAACAAAATATGTTTTTTTTAAATGAAACCAGTTGCAGTTCAATAACTCTGATATTTTAGGCGTTACAACAAAATTATTATTACTTTTTGAAATCTATTGAAATCTGCATTTGTCTTTAAAATTCAATTGAAATTCGCATTCAAATATTGATCAATTCTGCTGTGCCTTACTGCCAGCTTAAATTCTTCCCGTCATGAACGGCTACCAAGTGCCGCCATACTCAAATGGCAACAGTGGAAATGGCGCCGGGCCAAGCGGAAATGGTGGCGGCGGAAGCGGCCCTGGCAGCAAGTTTGGCTCCGTGTCCCTCCTGTCAGTTGATCCGCCAAACATCAACGAGCGCCTGCCCAAAGAGATCATCTTGCGAGTGTTCAGCCACCTGGACTTGGTCACTCTATGCCGCTGCTCGCAGGTGTGCAAGTTCTGGCATCAGCTGGCCTTCGACGGCAGCATCTGGCAGAATGTGAGCTTATTCGAATACGGCAAAGACATCACTGGCGCAATGGTTGAAACGCTGGCGAAACGTTGCGGCGGTTTCTTGCGCAGTTTAAATCTGCGCGGCTGTCAAAATTTAAATGATTCTGCTATGCGAGCCTTCAGCTATCATTGCGTTAATTTGGAAAGGTTGAATCTGTCAGACTGTCGCAAGCTGACTAACGAGGCCTGCAAGCACATCAGGAGCTGCCAGAATCTGCTCAGTCTGAAGGTCAATTCCATCTCTAATATCTCGGACGATGGCGTTCGATATTTGGCTAAGTAAGTTAAGTTCTTTGATATTTAGAATCGGGATTTTGAGTTACTATTTAAGTTAGGACTTTGGGATTTAGAGTTAGGACTTTGGGATTTAGAGGTAGGACTTTGGGATTTAGAATCGGGACTTTGGGATTTAGACTCGGGACTTTAGAGTCGGCAATTTGTTATTTATAATTGGGACTTTAAGATTTAGAATCGGGATTTCAGGATTTAGAATCGGGACTTCGGGATTTAGAATCGGGACTTTGGATTTTGTATCGGGCTTTGGGCTTTAGAGTCGGGACTTTGGGATTTAGAATCGTGAATTTGGGATTAAGAGTCGAGCCTTTGGGATTTAGAGTCGGAACTTTGGATTTAGTATCGGGCTTTGGGACTTAGAGTCGGGACTTTGTTATTTATAATTGGGACTTTAAGATTTAGAATAGGGATTTCAGGATTTAAAATCGGGACTTCAGGATTTAGAATCGGGACTTTGGATTTAGTATCGGGCTTTGGGACTTAGAATCGAGACTTTGGGATTTAGAGTCGGGCCTTTGGGATTTAGAGTCGGGACTTTGGGATTTAGAGTCGGGACTTTAGGATTTAGAGTCGGGACTTCGGGATTTTAAGATTTAGAATAGGGACTTTGGATTTAGTATCGGGCTTTGGGACTTAGAATCGGGACTTTGGGATTTAAAGTCGGGCCTTTGGGATTTAGAGTCGGGACTTCGGGATTTTAAGATTTAGAATAGGGACTTTATCATTTAGAGTCGGGACTTTGGGATTTAGAGTTGGGACTTTGGGATTTAGAGTCGGGACTTTGGGATTTAGAGTCGGGACTTTGGGATTTAGCATCGGGACTTTGGGATTTAGAGTCGGGACTTTATGATTTACAGTCGCGACTTTAGGATTTCGAATCGGCACAGGTGTCTAACCATAAACTCCCCCCCCCAACCCAGGTGCGAGCGCCTAGTGGAACTGGACATGTCCTGGTGCAACATCAGCGACGAAGGCCTCACCCGCTTGGCGCAGTCCTGCCGCCATCTCGCCGCCCTGCAGCTGCGCGGCTGCCGCGACATCACCAGCCATGGCGTTGCCGAGCTCAGCCGCCACTGCACCGGCCTCCGAGTCCTATCGCTGTACGAGTGCGGTCACAATATACGCGACGAGGCGATGCAAGCTTTGGGGGCCAATTGTCCGGAGCTGCGCACTCTCTGCCTGTCCCACTGTGGTCACGTGACCGACACGGGCATGATCGGATTGGCTGCCGGCTGCGGCCAGCTCAGGAATCTGGAGGTTGCCGGCTGCCGGCTGCTCAGCGATTCCGGCTTCCAGGTGTGCGACTGGGGTGCACAGGCTGGTTGACTGCAACTTGGGGCAGACAGACCGGCAGGCGGACAGACAGGCACACAGACAGGCGGACAGGCAGACAGACAGGCGGATAGATAGACAGGCAGGCAGACAGACAGGCCGACAGACAGACAGACAGATATAGAGACACTATAATAGACAGACAGACAGATAGAGACACTATAACAGACTAGAACACACAGACAGGCGGACAGACAGACAGACAGACAGACAGGCAGGCAGGCCGACAGACAGACAGGCCGACAGACAGACAGACAGATATAAAGACAGATATAGAGACACTATAATAGACAGACAGACAGATAGAGACACTATAACAGACTAGGACAGACAGACAGACAGACAGGCGGACAGACAGACAGACAGACAGACAGACAGACAGACAGACAGGCGGACAGACAGACAGACGGGCAGACAGATAGAGACACTATAACAGACTAGAACAGACAGACAGACAGATAGAGACACTATAACAGACTAGGACAGACAGACAGACAGGCAGACAGGCAGACAGACAGACAGACAGACAGGCAGACAGACAGGCGGACAGGCAGACAGACAGGTGGATAGACAGACAGGCAGGCAGACAGACAGGCCGACAGACAGACAGACAGATATAGAGACACTATAATAGACAGACAGACAGACAGATAGAGACACTATAACAGACTAGGACAGACAGACAGACAGACAGACAGGCGGACAGACAGACAGACAGACAGACAGATAGAGACACTATAACAGACTAGGACAGACAGACAGACAGATAGAGACACTATAACAGACTAGGACAGACAGGCAGGCAGACAGACAGACGGGCGGACAGACAGACAGACAGGCGGACAGACAGACAGACAGGCAGACAGATAGAGACACTATAACAGACTAGGACAGACAGACAGACAGATAGAGACACTATAACAGACTAGGACAGACAGACAGACAGATAGAGACACTATAACAGACTAGGACAGACAGACAGACAGACAGATAGAGACACTATAACAGACTAGGACAGGCAGACAGACAGACAGATAGAGACACTATAACAGACTAGGACAGGCAGACAGACAGACAGACAGACAGACAGACAGACAGACAGACAGACAGACAGACAGACAGACAGACAGACAGACAGACAGACAGACAGATAGAGACACTATAACAGACTAGGACAGGCAGACAGACAGACAGACAGATAGAGACACTATAACAGACTAGGACAGGCAGACAGACAGACAGACAGATAGAGACACTATAACAGACTAGGACAGGCAGACAGACAGACAGACAGACAGACAGACAGACAGACAGACAGACAGACAGACAGACAGACAGACAGACAGACAGACAGACAGACAGACAGACAGACAGACAGACAGACAGACAGACAGACAGACAGACAGACAGACAGACAGACAAACAGACAGACAGACAGACAGATAGAGACACTATAACAGACTAGGACAGACAGACAGACAATGGGACACAACTACGTTAAAGTACTAGTACGCAGATAGGTGGAGAAAGTAGAGAATAATAATTGTCACAAAGAACCACGCCACTTTAGAAAAATATCCGTAAGTATTTCCATTCATATAGATTTATATAGTTACTAAAACTAGATGGCTAGAAGCCCGCACCCTGCACTGATGAATCCACACCTTTGTCACCCAAATAAGGCGCTGGCTCGCGGCTGTCCCCAGCTAGAACGGCTCGACCTTGAAGACTGCGTCCAGGTGACCGACATCACTTTGGCTGCATTGGCGGCCCACTGCTCTCACCTGCGCATTCTCACGCTGTCCTATTGCGAGTTGCTAACGGACGATGGCATTCGACAGCTGGCTGGCGGCCTGTGCGCTCCCGAGAGTCTGCAGGTGAGGGTTGGGGGCTTCTGGAGAGATTCTCCATAGTATTAGTATGTGGGATTACAGGATTTTTTTATTATATTGGGGTGGGAGAATCGTGGGGTATTTTTATGATGGTAAGATAGATCATTTTGGGATTTTTGTATCATATTGCGATGGGAGAATCTTGGGCGGGATGTTGGATGATTATTAATATTAAAGATTCTTGGGATCTTGGATGATATTGAGGTGGGAGAATTTTATGAGATTTTTTATGATATTAAGACGGATATTGAGATTTTAGATTGTATTGAGGATAATATTGTGATTTGAAATGATATGGAGATGTGAGGATCTTAGGATGTTGGATAATATTGAGATAGGAGAATCTTGGGATTTTGGATGATATTGAGATAGGAGAATCTTGGGATTTTGGATGATATTGAGATGGGAGAATCTTGGGATTTTGGATGATATTGAGATAGGAGAATCTTGGGATTTTGGATGATATTGAGATGGGAGAATCTTGGGATTTTGGATGATATTGAGATGGGAGAATCTTGGGATTTTGGATAATATTGAGATGGGAGAATCTTGGGATTTTGGATGATATTGAGATGGGAGAATCTTGGGATTTTGGATGATATTGAGATGGGAGAATCTTGGGATGTTGGATTATATTGAGATAAGAGATTCTTGGGATGTTGGGTGATATTGAGATGGAAAATCGATGAAAATCGGTCCAGCCATTTTTTCTCTAATCGATTGCGTACACACAAACAAACAAGCAATATTTTCATTTTTAGTATATAGGATTGAGATGGGAGAATCTTGGGATTTCGGATTATACTGAGATAAGATATTCTTGGGATTTTGGATGATATTGAGATGGCAGAATCTTGGGATTTTAGATGATATTATAAGACGAATATTGGGATTTTGGGTGGTATTGTTATGAGAGAATCTCGGGATTTCGGATGATATTAAGATTAATTAATCATGCCATTCCCCAGGTGCTCGAGCTGGATAATTGCCCCCATATCACGGACACCGCACTGGAGCACCTGGTCGCCTGTCACGCCCTGCAGCAGATCGACCTGTACGACTGCCAGCAGATCACACGATCCGGCATTCGCCGTTTAGTCGGCCATCTGCCTAATTTAAAAGTGCACGCGTACTTTGCGCCGGTGACCCCGCCGGGCCAGCCGGAGCCGAGGCGGCGGCGCTACTGCCGGTGCTGCTGCAGCCTGCTGTAACTCTATTTGCTTGAGGATTCTGTTTTATTTTTGTCTGCTTTTTTATTGCAGGGTAGTTTACATTTTATCTGCATGTGTGTGTTTCATTAGTACTAGGTAGGAGATATTGTCCCAGTGTTAATTGAGTAACGGAAGTGCCTGCTTTCTATTATTCTAGAGCTAGCTCGTACCAATCTACCCCTGTATCTACCGTTTTATCTACCAATTCAGCTACCAATCTACCCCTGTATCTACCGTTTTATCTACCAATTTAGCTACCAATCTACCCTTGTATCTACCGTTTTATCTACCAATTCAGCTACCAATCTACCCCTGTATCTACCGTTTTATCTACCAATTTAACCTTTTTTCTACCATTACCTGCTTCATCTACTACTCCACATTTGTATCTAACGATCTACCCCTCACTCTCCCGGTCTACCCCTCACACTTCCAGTCTACCCTTTAAACTCTCAGTCTACCCCTCACTCTCTCAGTCTACCCTTCTCCCAGTCTACCCCTCACTCTCCCAGTCTACCCCTCACTCTCCCACTCTACCCCTTACTCTCCCACTCCACATCTCACTCTCTCAGTCTACCTCTCACACTTCCAGCCTACCCCTCACTCTCCCAGTCTACCCCTCACTCTCCCAGTCTACCCCTCACTCTCCCACTCCACGTCTCACTCTCCCAGTCTACCCCTCTCACTTCCAGTCTACCTCTCACACTTCCAGTCTACCCCTCACTCTCCCAGTCTACCCCCTGTCTGCCACTAGTATAATAGCTTACTATAGAATACTGCCTTTGTGGCATCAATCTCTTCATGTTAAGAGACTTTGAACTGGCACAAAGTATTAAGCTTAAGAACCTGCAAATCCCCGGTTAAAAAGATTTTCTTTTCAAGTTTAATTAATTGTGTTATTCGCAAGGACCATATATTAGTAGTTTTTGTTCCTATATATATATATATGTAGGAACATATATAAATATGTTGTTTATTTGCTAAACCTTACATGTACTGAAGTACCTCCCATGTCTACAGTTGCTTAAATATTTACCGGTAATAGCTCGTATATTGGCTGAAATCATAACATTGCGCACAATTCTAGATGTACATAAGGTTACAGTTCCGTGTCAGGATTACGTAGTGATAGTTATGTACACCCAAAAACTGTGATAATGTTTTAACTCCTTCTTCGAAAGTAAGGGCTAGACTGGGAGAGTAAAAGGTAGCCTGGGAGAGTGAGGGGTAGACTTGGAGAGTGAGGGTAGACTGGGAGAGTGAGGGGTAAACTTGGAGAGTGAGGGTAGACTGGGAGAGTGAGGGGTAAACTTGGAGAGTCAGGGGTAGACTAGGAGAGTGAGGAGTAGACTAGGAGAGTGAGAGGTAAACTGAGAGAGTGAGGGGTAGACTTGGAGAGTGAGGGTAGACTAGGAGAGTGATGGGTAGACTGGGAGAGTGATGGGTCGACTGGGAGAGTGATGGGTAGACTGGGAGAGTGATGGGTAGACTGGGAGAGTGATGGGTAGACTGGGAGAGTGATGGGTAGACTGGGAGAGTGATGGGTCGACTGAGATAGTAAGGGGTATACTGGGATAATGAGATAATGAGGGGTAGACTGGGAGAGTGATGTGTAGACTGGGAGAGTGAGAGGTAGACTGGGAGAATGAGGTGTAGAGTGGAAGAGTGAGAGGTAGAGTAGAAGTTTAGACTGGGAGATTGAAGGAATGGACTGTGGGATAAAATTCTAGATAAATAATCAGTCAGACTAATATATAAATTAAGGACAATATGCAGATGTTTCATGTAGCGAAACTCGAAAGTTAAGAAGTTGAAACACGAGTCGCTAACACCCTTTCATTCCTAGTGATTCTCAAGTATTGAGTAGTCTTTTCAGTAGTCATTTTGGCAACAATTTAACTTTGTAAATAACTGTTGTTTCCAGCCTCTAAAGTTCATAAACTTTTTGTATTATTAAATAATCTCATACAAAATGATGGAGTGCAATTTTAACTCTTTAAAGAACAAGATAATTCAGTGTTTTATTGTTGTTTGCCAGAACACCCCGAAAATCATTGGCTATTTTTGATCAATCTTTGATAGGCTTTCTCTGTCTTTCGTGTATAAATTAGCAAAAAAATAATTGTCCTGAGTTTTAAACGGTGAAAACTAATGAAAATATTTTTGAGAAACATTTTGTACTTTATACGTCATATGTGCTTTTATTGTTACTGACAGCAACAGTTTATAAGTAGTATAGATTGAGTGTTCAGTTTCTAGTACAAGCATAGACATTATGGCGTTGAATTGAAGTGCTCAGCTGCTTGCATTCATTATGGTTTCGCGTACCTTTTTTCAATTAAAGAAAATATTTATAAATTCTGGATAATAAATTCGTGACAAAATCTATGTACCTACATATATATATATAAACTCTTTATAAGCCTGTATGTACATATCTCTGTATTTTTTTCAATTGCTGTAACTTGCTTCCTAAATGTATATTGTAATATATAATTCGTTATATTGTTAATACTAATATGCATAATTTTATTACACTATTAAGGTGATATATTGCTACCAGGGTTTTTGCTTATCTATCAAATTATTGTCAACTACAAACTTCCTAATTAATGTTTTACCTAATAATCCTGGAAAAAATTAACTAGATTTGTTTTCAGTTTAATTATTGTACCAATTTTCTCGGCTTATTTTATAACAATTGTGTACATTTGTGAGATTTTTAAAGCAAAATATTGTTATTATGATTATTGTTATGTTGCTTCAAAATCGCTTTCATTAGTTACAGATCAAGACATCTCTGTAATCGGAGAGCGCGCGTTTGTAAAAAAGTTTGTCAGTTCAAATGTATAAATCTATTTTTGCTACAAAATGCTAATTTCTAAAAATAAATATATTATAACTTTTTTCACTATTATACTACTAACAGCTAATCCTCTAGTGTTGCTGCTTCAGAATTTGTGTAAATGAATATTTTTCACACTGATTATTTGTCCCTAGTTTCTGGTAAGTTACTTGGCTTTTTTATTGCTTGCAATTTATCTTCTATTCTTATTATAAAACATTTTTTAATTGCTGATAAGCTATAAGCGTTAGTTGCGCGTTATCTTGTGCAAGTAAATAATATTGACGTATATCTGTGTGCGTTTATTTTATCACTGCCGTGATTGGTGTCAGCTGCTTCTGTGTTCTTTTGATTACTAGATAGATAGAAAGATAGATACATACATACATAGATAGATAGATTAAATAGGTAGATAGATAGATAAATAGATAGATAGATTAGACAGGTAGATCGATTGATTGATTAATTGACAGACAAACAGACAGGCAGACAGACAGACAAAGACAGACAGTCAGACCGGCAGCCAAGACACACAGGCAGACAGACAGACAGACAGAAACAGACGGGCAGGCAGAAAGACAGACAGACAGACAGACAGACAGACAGACAGACAGACAGACAGACAGACAGACAAACACAAAGACAGACAGTCAGACCGGCAGACAAGACACACAGCCAGACAGACAGACAGACAGACAGATGGGCAGGCAGACAGGCAGAAAGACAGGCAGACAGACAGACAGACAGACAGACAGGCAGGCAGACAGGCAGGCAGGCAGACAGAGAGGCGGACAGACGGGCAGGCAAGCAGACACACAGACAGACAGGCAAGCAGATGCAGACAGATTCATGGACAAAAGCGGAATTGCAGGAGGCAGCCGCACCATCAGCCATGCAGGCCGCAGACGCCCAGCAGTCAGCCTGCAGCTACCCCGAACTGCGGGTGAATCGCGACCTGCTGGACTCCAAATTCGAAGGCTACAAACTGGCGCTGGAGCAGCCGGGCATCGTGGAGCTGAAGCTGCCCCGGCCAGTGGACAACCCGCAGCTCACCGAGCGGCAGTACAGCTTCGACCACCTGAAAGCTTACGGAGTGCAGAATCACCTGTACCTGGATCCGTGGGATCTAGACTGTGCCTACTATTTAGATTCGGAATGGAATCTAATGCGAATTCGGACTGTTACAGATTCGTGTCCGGACCCGCCGAGACCGCTACTCACCTTGCCTAATGCGGCAGATCGGCGACTGTTGTCAGGCCGGTGTCAGCCTTCCATGGCCTTTGTTGACGAGACCGCCGCTTGCGTTGCCGATGGCTGCGGCCGGCTGTTCCTGGTGGACACCGGGGAGCGGGGCAGCTGCGGGCCTGATGGTAAGAAAGCTAAATGATAGTGTTGTGACAAGCTGGAGGGAAGAGTGAGATGCTAGGGTGAGGGGAATAGTGAGATATGAGGGTGAGAGGGACAGGGAGATGGGAGATTAAGATGCTAGGGTGAGAGGGAGATTGGAATGCTAGAGTAATAGGGAGAGTGAGATGCTAGAGTGAGAGAGAGAGTGAGATGCTAGAGTGAGAGGGAGAGTGAGATGCTAGAGTGAGAGGGAGAGTGAGATGCTAGAGTGAGAGGGAGAGTGAGATGCTAAGGTGAGATGGTAGAGTGAGATGCTAGAGTAAGAGAGAGAGAGATATGCTAGGGTAACATGGTAGAGAGAGATGCTAGAGTGAGAGAGAGAGTGAGATGCTAGAGTGAGAGGGAGAGTGAGATGGGAGAGTGAGATGAGAAAGTGTGATGCTAGAGTGAGGGAGAGAGAGAGAGTGAGATGCTAGGGTAAAATGGTAGAGTGAGATGTTAGAGTGAGAGAGAGAGATATATGCTAAGGTAAGATGGTAGAGAGAGATGCTAGAGTGAGAGGGAGAGTTAGATGCTAGCGTGAGATGGGAGAGTGAGAGAGAGAGAGAGAGAGAGTGAGATGCTAGAGTGAGAGGGAGGGTGAGATGGGAGGGTAAGAGGGAAAGTCACGAAATAGAAGAGTGAGAGGGAGAGTGAGATTAGGGGTGAGAGGGAGAGTCAGATTGGGGGTGAGAGGGAGAGTGAGATTGGGGGTAAGAGAGAGAGTGAGATTGGGGGTGAGAGGGAGAGTGAGATTAGGGGTGAGAGGGAAAGTGAGATTGGGGGTGAGAGGGAGAGTGAGATTGGGGGTTAGAGGAAGAGTGAGATTATGGTAGAGAGGGAGAGTGAGATTGGGGGGTGAGAGGTAGAGTGATATTGGGGGTGAGAGGAAGAGTGAGATTGAAGGTGAGAGGGAGAGTGAGATTGGGGGTGAGAGGGAGAGTGAGATTGGGGGTGAGAGGGAGAGTGAGATTAGGGGTGAGAGGGAAAGGAAGATTGGGTAAGAAAAGCAGGGAGGTTCTAGCAGCTTAAATTTAGCTAAAGAAACCAAACACGCTCCCAGCGCATGCAAGCCAATCCGAGTTCATCCATTCATTTTGATTCAGAGTCCAACATTGACAACAAAGACTGGGAGGCCTGCGCCACATTCGAAACCGAGCCAAGCCTTCTGGTGTACGCTAGGCGCTATTCAGCCACCAATCAGCTGCACTGTTTGCTAATGCGAGTTTGCGAATCATCAGCTGATGCTAATAAGAGTACAAATGATGACAAAAGTAGTGACGGCTTCCGTTGCGTACTCGATTGGTTCACTTATCAATCGTTGGGATCTCCTAGTAGCCATGGCAACTATCAACAGATTCGTCGCTTGACTCTGGAGAGCAGCTGCGTGCCAAACTACGCCTGTTTTGATGCGGAATGTCGCCACTTGCTGCTGGAGTGCGATCGACCCTTTGAGTTTGTCGATAAAGATGATAAAAACACCTCCAAAACCACTGCTCCTTCTAGTGGAAACGGTGAAACTGAGGAAACTGCAAAAGCTGACGATGATGAGTGAGTTTCAAGGCACTTAGTGGGGACCACACTCCAAACTGGCCCTAGAGAGATAGAGGGTTATTAGCACACCCAGACTGGCCCTAAAGGGATAGAGGGTTATTAGCACACCCAGACTAGCCCTAGAGGGATAGAGGGTTATTAGCACACCCCAGACTAGCCTTAGAGGGATAGAGGGTTATTAGCACACCCAGACTGGCCCTAGAGAGATAGAGGGTTATTAGCACACCCAGACTGGCCCTAGAGGGATGGAGGGTTATTAGCAATCCCAGACTGGCCCTAGAAGGATGGAGGGTTATTAGCAATCCCAGACTAGCCCTAGAGGGATAGAGGGTTATTAGCACACCCCAGACTGGCCCTAGAGGGATGGAGGGTTATTAGCAATCCCAGACTGGCCCTAGAGGGATAGAGGGTTATTAGCACACCCCAGACATGCCCTAGAGGGATGGAAGGTTATTAGCAATCCCAGACTGGCCCTAGAGGGATGGAGGGTTATTAGCAATCCCAGACTAGCCCTAGAGGGATGGAGGGTTATTAGCAATCCCAGACTGGCCCTAGAGGGATAAAGGGTTATTAGAAATCCCAGACTGGCCCTAGAGGGATAGAGGGCTATTAGCACACCCAGACTGGCCCTAGAGGGATAGAGGGTTATTAACACGACCAAAACAGATCCCTCAACAATTTCCGCCCTCAACAGACAGAAGCGGCGCTCAACCCGTCAGGTGGGCGGCAACTCCGTCTCGATGGCGTCGGAATCGGCGCCGTCGCCCTACACCTGGAGCCAATCCCAAGAGGATGGCATCAGCGTGTTCATCCCACTGCCAACTGGTGTAGGCAAAGCTGACATCGAAGTGACAAACACCGGAGTAGCGCTGAGAGTGGCTATTCACGGTAGGCCAGTGCTAGATGGGCCGCTGTACGAGGTCTGGGACAAGGACGCCTGCACTTGGACGGTTCGTTTCAATTTAAATAACCTTGAACTTTCTTGCTTCAAGTTTTCAGTTTGCAGTCTAGTGACGCTTAGCCCTTTCTGAACTACAGGTGGAGCCTCATTCTGAGTGCCGTTTACTCGAATTGCACCTGCTTGGCAAGCGCAGCTCTGAAACTCCTTGGCCCTGTCTAGTGACCAACGATGCTCGAGGTGCCGAACTACCCGACGCCGCCACCGCGGCAGCCGCTGCCGTTGTGGCCGGTGCCTCTTCCGGAGATCTGTACAACGCCCAGGAGCTGGAGGACTGCGACCTCCCAGAAGCTGGCGGCGACGGAGATGGCGGCTTAGAGACTGGCGCCTTGGTTTGGATCGACGGCGAGGCTAAGCGAGTTGTGGCGCTTACTGGTTAGTTTTTATAATATTGATTTGCCACAGCCCCACTCCCTCTGCCTCTCTTCACACCCACCCCACTCCTCTCTGTCCCTCTGCACACCCACCCCACTCCTCTCTGTCCCTCTGCACACCCACCCCACTCTCCTCTCTGTCTCTCTGCACACCCAACCCACTCCCCTCTCTGCCCCTCTGCACAGCCACCCCACTCCCCTCTCCGACCCTCTGCACACCCACCCCACTCCCCTCTCTGCCCCTCTGCTCACCCACCTCACTTCCCTTCGCCCCTCTGCACACCCACCTCACTCCTTTCTCATATATCTTAATCCTTCCAATAGTTTTGCTATCTCATGGCTCTCATCCCATCCGACTCGCCCAGCCCTAGACTCAACCCAGTGGCTGTTCGCCACCCGAGTGACTCCGTCGGAGCCGCCCTACGTGTGCCTTCGTCGCGATGTTGACGGCCTTCTGTGGCGTCCTGACTTCAGCGGCGGCGACGCCTCCTCGATCTGGCAGCACGTGACCACGTTTCACGCTTTTGGCTACGTTCGAGCTTCGAAAACCGACGCCAAATTTGTCTCCTGCGCGCCCAGCTTTGGCTACGCCGCCATCTGCGACTGCTACCGTCACGTGTACGTGTACCACAGCCCCAGGCCTGCTGACACTGTGCTGCGGAATCGTCAGTCCGGTCGAGTCATCGCCGAACGCTCAACTCAACAGGTTGTGTCTCTGGCTACCCAGGACGCACTGATTGGTTTTGGTTGTTGCGATTCTCGAATTTTAGTACTGACGGAGCGAGCGATTTATCTGATACGGGTTGGACCCGGATCGGATTAAAAAAACTACGCGAAACACTTCTAACTGGTCTCGTTTGCATTCGTTTAATTTTGGCTCTAAAAGTGCAAATGTTTAACCTACGGTCATCTATTGGTTCGCATCAATGTGCATTCGCCCATGTCCCTGCAGCCTCTCATTCTACCCCTCTGAATGTACATTCACCCAGTGTCCCTGCAGCCTCTCATTCTACCCCTCTAAATGTACATTCAGCCAGTGTCCCTGCAGCCTCTCATTCTACCCCTCTAAATGTACATTCAGCCAGTGTCCCTGCAGCCTCTCATTCTACCCCTCTGAATGTACATTCACCCAGTGTCCCTGCAGCCTCTCATTCTACCCCTCTAAATGTACATTCAGCCAGTGTCCCTGCAGCCTCTCATTCTACCCCTCTGAATGTACATTCAGCCAGTGTCCCTGCAGCCTCTCATTCTACCCCTCTGAATGTACATTCAGCCAGTGTCCCTGCAGCCTCTCATTCTACCCCTCTGAATGTACATTCAGCCAGTGTCCCTGCAGCCTCTCATTCTACCCCTCTGAATGTACATTCAGCCAGTGTCCCTGCAGCCTCTCATTCTACCCCTCTGAATGTACATTCAGCCAGTGTCCCTGCAGCCTCTCATTCTACCCCTCTGAATGTACATTCAGCCAGTGTCCCTGCAGCCTCTCATTCTACCCCTCTGAATGTACATTCAGCCAGTGTCCCTGCAGCCTCTCATTCTACCCCTCTGAATGTACATTCAGCCAGTGTCCCTGCAGCCTCTCATTCTACCCCTCTAAATGTACATTCAGCCAGTGTCCCTGCAGCCTCTCATTCTACCCCTCTGAATGTACATTCAGCCAGTGTCCCTGCAGCCTCTCATTCTACCCCTCTGAATGTACATTCAGCCAGTGTCCTTGCAGCCTCTCATTCTACCCCTCTGAATGTACATTCAGCCAGTGTCCCTGCAGCCTCTCATTCTACCCCTCTAAATGTACATTCAGCCAGTGTCCCTGCAGCCTCTCATTCTACCCCTCTGAATGTACATTCAGCCAGTGTCCCTGCAGCCTCTCATTCTACCCCTCTGAATGTACATTCAGCCAGTGTCCCTGCAGCCTCTCATTCTACCCCTCTGAATGTACATTCAGCCAGTGTCCCTGCAGCCTCTCATTCTACCCCTCTGAATGTACATTCAGCCAGTGTCCCTGCAGCCTCTCATTCTACCCCTCTGAATGTACATTCAGCCAGTGTCCCTGCAGCCTCTCATTCTACCCCTCTGAATGTACATTCAGCCAGTGTCCCTGCAGCCTCTCATTCTACCCCTCTAAATGTACATTCAGCCAGTGTCCCTGCAGCCTCTCATTCTACCCCTCTAAATGTACATTCAGCCAGTGTCCCTGCAGCCTCTCATTCTACCCCTCTGAATGTACATTCAGCCAGTGTCCCTGCAGCCTCTCATTCTACCCCTCTGAATGTACATTCACCCAGTGTCCCTGCAACCTCACTTTTATCGACGCTCATAAAATTAATTATAATTCGGTGTTATCAGTTTCAAGCACAGAATTAGTTCTGTGGTTTCAAGTTTTATTCCGGTGTGTCTATTACTTGCTAATTTAAGTCTACTAGTTCAATTTAAAGTACATTTATTCATTAAAACAATAAACAGCATTTTAATAAATGCAGTTGTTTTAATTGATTGTTTATCTGAAGCAATTAATACAACTGTGTTGTATTTTGAAATGGAAATTGATTTATGCTGTTTGTTTGCTTGTTATTCAAATATTCATTTAACTGGTTTAAAATAGCGGCATGTCAAAAAGATTAATTTAGTGCATAGGGTGGTGTCATCTATAGCGAGTGACCTTGCCCTCAATACAATCTAAACCCTGAAAAGTAATTTTATATAAAATTTCTATATTGTTCAAGTCATTTATAATTTTAGCTCATCAACTCATTATCTATGTTAACTCAGTATCTAGAAATTCTTTGAAGTAATTTAGACCCTATGTTCATAGCTGGGCTTTTCGTTATCTCTTAGTTAAAAAACTGACCTTTTCTATAGTCATAAACTGTCGCAGGCGTTGCAATTCTACGAGTATCATTGAGCAAAGCAGAGCTGCTAAAACGGACCGTTTGATCTTGCCTTCGCTGTAGGCAATAAATACTAAGAAACTTTCATTCCAAGAAATTATCAGGTTAATATTTTTCTATCGCCAACCATGGAGCTCTGGTCTATAACGGAGAACTCGCTGCTGGACGCTGTGACCAGCCTGCGTTCACTGATAGTTCGCGCGCCGGAGCTGGTTAGAGGTAAAATTCAAAATATTTACTGCATTCTTTGACTTCTGAGCTCGTTAAACAGGTTGCAAAAGTTGTGTCAGGGTTGCTACAGGAGTGTCAGGGTTGCTACTGTAGTGTCAGGGTTGCTACTGTAGTGTCAGGGTTGCTATAGGAGTGTCAGGGTTGCTACAGGAGTGTCAGGGTTGCTACAGGAGTGTCAGGGTTGCTACAGGAGTGTCAGGGTTGCTATAGGAGTGTCAGGGTTGCTACAGGAGTGTCAGGGTTGCTACTGTAGTGTCAGGGTTGCTACAGGAGTGTCAGGGTTGCTACAGGAGTGTCAGGGTTGCTACAGGAGTGTCAGGGTTGCTACAGGAGTGTCAGGGTTGCTACAGGAGTGTCAGGGTTGCTACTGTAGTGTCAGGGTTGCTATGGGAGTGTCAGGGTTGCTACGGGAGTGTCAGGGTTGCTACGGGCCGTGCCAGATTTATTAAAAGAGCTTAACTACTCCTGGATATAAAATAATCTATTTCAGAAACATATTCCTGACCCAAAGTTCTACTGTATAAGTAACATTAATAGAATAGGGTGGCCTAAATTTGGAATGTATCTATAGTCATATAGACTGACTAAACCTATTTATTGACTCTGTCGAACAACATTTGAGTAATTGCTGGGCAAGCAAATTTATCGAATAGTTGGAAATTTTGCTTCCTATTAATTCCGCGAAAACTTGCATGTCTACATGGTTACTATCAGTCTAATGTATATGGCTATAATGCGTAAGCTGCTTGCGCTTGCTAAACATTAAGTGTGTTCCGGGTACACACTCCTAAATTATACAGCCACATGTATATATAGATGGTTAAATAATGAGTACACATTAAAATATATAAATGTAGTGAGAATTAACGGGCCAAAATTTTGGTGTATAGCTATCAAAGTAAACCATGTTGTGTGTTGTAAAATCATAAATATAGCTATTGATGAAGTTCAACTTGAGTGCATGCAGGGATTATAAAATGTATAATTTAGCAAATATCAATGAGTGTAAATCTTTCAGAATAAAAACCTAATTTGCAGCTACGAGTATATTAATTACTCCTAATTGTATTGAACGCAAAATTATTGCAAAACATATACAGAACTATATGCCTAATGAGGGTAGACTCGAGGTCTAATGAGGGTAGACTCGATGTCTAATGATGGTAGACTCGATGCCTGATATAATGAGGGTAGACTCGATGCCTAATGAGGGTAGACTCGATGCCTAATGAGGGTAGACCCGATGCCTAATGAGGGTGGACTCGATGCATAATGAGGGTAGACTCGATGCCTAATGAGGGTAGACTCCATGCTTAATGAGGGTAGACCCGATGCCTAATGAGGGTAGACCCGATGCCTAATGAGGGTAGACTCGATGCCTAATGAGGGTAGACTCGATGCCTAATGGGGGTAGACTCGATGCCTAATGGGGGTTAGACTCGATGCCTAATGCTAAAAACGCAGCACAAATAAGCAATCAGGATCCCCATCCAAACTTATTGACAGTTGGCAGCAATCATTTTAAATTTAGCGCCTCTGGATTAAACAAGCAACAAGCAAAGGAGCTCGGAGGGCTAAAAAACTTCAATGACGTCAATGAGTGTGCTGTCGAAACGACAGACACCTTTTCTTGTATAGTCCTGTCCACCCACCCAATGTTATTTTTTCCTTCGAGACAGGGGCTAGTGGATTAGCGAATGTTAAAAATAGAATAAAATGCTGGGAAGCGAGTCCTTGTGCTCGATATCTTTGCCGTCACAGCAGGGGGGGGGGGCAGACGTGAGGGACCGAGTGCATATGCTCGACTAGCCAGGGACTTATGATAAAAATAGCCTTAAGGAAGAACAAAATGACAAAAATGATGTAAATAAATAAATGATAAAAAATTGCTTTCTAGATAGCCTACTTACACAATTAGTTTATTAGGCCCTAGTTGAATTGGTCGCTATTTGTACGAGCGTACCAGTAAGAGCCAGATTAGTGTAGAGACAGAGACATTGAAAACTAGTTTAAAAAATCACTAAAGAAAAATTATTAGCAGTAATTAGTTCTCACTCACAGTGACAGTTCACGGTGCTCTTTTCAGTGAGCGCTTTATAACAGATGGATAGTTGACCAGCCAGTTTATTGACTAACTGACTAACTGATCCATTCATAGACCTATGTAATTGGATAGTGGGTTTGGGTGGTTGACTGATTGACTGATTAGCTGATTGATTGATTGATTGACTGATTGATTGATTGACTGGTTGATCCATTCATATATTGATGTAATTAGGATAGTGGGTTTAGGTGTTTTACTGATTGACTGATTAGCTAATTGACTAATTGATTGATTGATTGATTGATTGATTGATTGATTGATTGACTGATTGATTGACTGATTGATTGATAGACTGACTTATTGACTGATTAGCCGACTGATTGATTGATTGACTAACTGAGTCATTGATGAGCATAAAAACAGACTCAAGGCCGGCGCGCAGTGTTATGCATCATTCGCTGTCGGAAGCAAAGAAGGGGGGAATGCATCGCAGCACCGGCCTGATTTTAGAATCGCAGCCGCAGGTGTATCATTTTCCCACCTGCCTCTGACGCACGCGGGCTGCTCGAGCCGTTGACGCAAGCCGCTCTCGAAGGGGGCTTGAAGGGGGAGGGGGCGGAGTGGGAGGAGGAGGAGGAGCCTCGAGAAGCAGGACAGATGAAGGAAGAGCCTGGGATGAGAGCTCGCAGTATAGAGGACTCGGCATTAGGGGGGGGGGGCAGTGAGACGGTTTTGACTTGTGCAGCTGCAGTCAGCGATACCCAGCGGAGGGGGGGGGGTGATTGAGTGAAAAACAGGCCGTTGAAGTTGAAAGAAGACGGACGAATCGATGTGAAAAACCGGCGTGGACTGCAGACTAGGTGAAGCCGGAAACTTTCGTTTGACGATTTTCGATTCTTTTTTTGTTTTCAATATATTTTGAGCCAGGACTACTTGTACTTTCTCAAACTTTTTCGGCGGATGATCCTAGGATTATGCTGGGATTCTTTATTTCCTTCCATTGCAGTTCTAGTCGAACAGAAAATAAAAAAAATTAAGGCGTTATCCAGTATAAAGCCTAGGCTCAACGGTGGGACGGTTGCTGAGATGCCAAGGCTCAGTGGGGAGTTGCTGAAATGCCAAGGCTCAGTGGGGAGTTGCTGAAATGCCAAGGCTCAAGAGGGAGTTGCTGAAATGCCAAGGCTCAGTGGGGAGTTGCTGAAATGCCAAGGCTCAGTGGGGAGTTGCTGAAATGCCAAGGCTCAGTGGGGAGTTGCTGAAATGCCAAGGCTCAGTGGGGAGTTGCTGAAATGCCAAGGCTCAGTGGGGAGTTGCTGAAATGCCAAGGCTCAGTGGGAAGTTGCTGAAATGCCAAGGCTCAGTGGGGTGTTGCTGAAATGCCAAGGCTCAGTGGGGAGTTGCTGAAATGCCAAGGCTCAGTGGGGAGTTGCTGAAATGCCAAGGCTCAGTGGGGTGTTGCTGAAATGCCAAGGCTCAGTGGGGTGTTGCTGAAATGCCAAGGCTCAGTGGGGAGTTGCTGAAATGCCAAGGCTCAGTGGGGAGTTGCTGAAATGCCAAGGCTCAGTGGGGAGTTGCTGAAATGCCAAGGCTCAGTGGGGTGTTGCTGAAATGCTACAGCTCAAGGAATGAGTCAGGAATCTCTGAATTTACTTACAAATTTTTTCTTTTCGTCGTAGTGGGTTATGATTTACTAGTTGGTGTAGATAAACCAATAAATGAATAAAATTGGCAAAGTAGTTTCGGTATTTAATATTTAAAGAGCTAGTTTTTATTAAATGTCAATAGTTTAGCTTTAGCGTTGGAATGAGAGTGGGGCAGCATGACGCGGATGACCTGACGTATTAGTTAAAACTGCGCAACCTTGAGAAACTAAAAATATCTGCAAATGGGAAGCGGCGTGTTTGTTGATCTCTCAGTGAATGCTTCATGCTTCATGAGCAGGCAAAAGCTGATAGTATAAAAGCAGAGGGAGTCTGCGCAGAGCTGTTTTAGCTGTGCGCGTTGGGTCCGGACTCTCACTATCTTTTTGTATCTGATTTTTTACCTTATTCGGTTGATTCTAACATCTACAGGTAAGTTTTAATTAATTTGTCAATTTGAATATGCTCTATCTGAATTTGGTATGTAGTTGTTGAAACCCTCCATATGTCAACTCAGTAGAGCAAGTTAGACAAAAAATGGCACATGCGATTAGGGTTTAGCACTGACTTAAGGAATTTATACCAGGTCAATGATCTTTTTTGCTGATTTTTAGCTCAGTGTAGCCACTAAAACATTGAGTCTTTTGCTCAAAACGATAGATTTTGTATTATTAACAATTAAAGATGCGGAATTCTTTACAAAGCCCTGATCTGAAACAGTGTAAGTGAACAGTGTTCACTGGTCTCACACAATGAGACAGTCAGTGTTCACTGGCCTCACACAATGAGACAGTCAGTGTTCACTGGCCTCACAATGGAGACAGTCAGTGTTCACTGGCCTCACACAATGAGACAGTCAGTGTTCACTGGCCTCACACAATGAGACAGTCAGTGTTCACTGGCCTCACACAATGAGACAGTCAGTGTTCACTGGCCTCACAATGGAGACAGTCAGTGTTCACTGGCCTCACACAATGAGACAGTCAGTGTTCACTGGCCTCACACAATGAGACAGTCAGTGTTCACTGGCCTCACAATGGAGACAGTCAGTGTTCACTGGCCTCACACAATGAGACAGTCAGTGTTCACTGGCCTCACACAATGAGACAGTCAGTGTTCACTGGCCTCACAATGGAGACAGTCAGTGTTCACTGGCCTCACACAATGAGACAGTCAGTGTTCACTGGCCTCACACAATGAGACAGTCAGTGTTCACTGGCCTCACACAATGAGACAGTCAGTGTTCACTGGCCTCACAATGGAGACAGTCAGTGTTCACTGGCCTCACACAATGAGACAGTCAGTGTTCACTGGCCTCACACAATGAGACAGTCAGTGTTCACTGGCCTCACAATGGAGACAGTCAGTGTTCACTGGCCTCACACAATGAGACAGTCAGTGTTCACTGGCCTCACACAATGAGACAGTCAGTGTTCACTGGCCTCACACAATGAGACAGTCAGTGTTCACTGGCCTCACACAATGAGACAGTCAGTGTTCACTGGCCTCACACAATGAGACAGTCAGTGTTCACTGGCCTCACACAATGAGACAGTCAGTGTTCACTGGCCTCATACAATGAAACAGTCAGTGTTCACTGGCCTCACAATAAGACAGTCAGTGTTCACTGGCCTCACACAATGAGAAAGCTAACTATCTCTTCGAGTGCCTTAAACCAACTATACCAGCAGGCATATTCTACCTATGCTACTATGCAAGATACTACTTCAACCCAATGGGGAAGCAAAAGTCAGAGGAAGGGATTGGGAAAAGCCAGAAAGGGAGAGAAAACGAGAAAAACTGCAGCCCTATTCATCCTATTCCAGTTGCTAGGCTTAGAAAGAGAGACTCGCATTTGCCAGTCTGAATTCTATCTGCGCCCTTTTTCGCAATTCTTTTTTCGCCCCAATTTCGCCTCGCCAACCACTCTCCCTACCTCTCTTTCTTCTTCTTCCTCACTGGATTCTCTCTTGACTTCCAAAATCCCATTGCCCCGAGGGAGAAAGACTTCTGCGGTGGTTGGAGGCGCGGCGTGGGGGGGCGGCGGGTTTTTGGGCGAATGTGCTGGGGACTGCCGGCTTCCAACACACACAAACTGACGTTTAGAGTGGAAGATATATAATACGTTTGCTTATATACAAATATACGTATATAAAAGATCGCATATTATAGCAGACATCGAGTTTTTCTACTTTTTTGAGCTATAAATAAAAGCAGACCAAGAGAGGCAGCCAAATCAGGCAAATGAACGCCGCCAAATTCTCTACCTCTTCCCCCCCTCTCTCTCTCAATCTTCTCTCAATCTAGCGGCCTCCGTTTTGTTCACCCTCGCTATTTTTATATGAAAGCCGCAGAAATTTATTAATTCCGGTAAAAGTAGGTTCAGTTTGTATCAAAAAATATTTTGGCTTTGCGTTCGTAAGCGACATTTCTATGCTTATACTTTGCTATGCTATGAAATTGTTATAGAAGAAAGAAACTTTTCCAGGCAATTTCAATATTGCAGCTACATATATTAATATATATTAGGTAGGCTTAGATTCGAAAGAATAACAGTCTGCTAGCAGCAGAGACAGGCAGACAGACAGAATGACTGAATCAATGAATGCCAACTGGCAGTCCAAAGCAGGTATTATAGGGCATGGGATGTGTAGTGATAAAGGAGAAGAGGAATAAGGGGATATACAAGGGTAAGGTTGGCTGGGAGGGAATGCGAGAAAAAATATGCTTTTTAACCGATGGGAAAGGGAATGGGGAAGAATATGGTCTATTGGAAAGATAGTAAGCTAGCGAAGGCCTTCGTGGCTTCTGGTGTTGAAGGCCAGACTGAACTGCTTGGTTCGCGAGCCATTGCACCACCAAAGGCATACAAGCACGGTAGTTAATGTCGTATGTACGGATCGGATATTAGTAGCAGTTGCCGGGGCATAAACAGGGGCCTAACACTTTAGCGTGAAATGTACTGTGTCAAGGGTATTGTTGAGATGCCAAGGCTCAATAGGGAGTTGCTGAGATGCCAAGGCTCAAGAGGGAGTTGCTGAGATGCCAAGGCTCAACGGGGGGGGGGGTTGCTGAGATGCCAAGGCTCAAGAGGGAGTTGCTGAGATGCCAAGGCTCAAGAGGGAGTTGTTGAGATGCCAAGGCTCAAGAGGGAGTTGCTGAGATGCCAAGGCTCAACGGGGGGGGGTTGCTGAGATGCCAATTCCCAAGAGGGAGTTGCTGAGATGCCAAGGCTCACATAGGGAGTTGCTGAGATGCCATGGCTTAAGTGGGGGAGTTGCTGAGATGCCATGGCTCGAGTGGGGGAGCTGCTGAGATGCCATGGCTCAAGAGGGAGTTGCTGAGATGCCAAGGCTCAATAGGGAGTTGCTGAGATGCCAAGGCTCAATAGGGAGTTGCTGATATGCCATGGCTCAATAGGGAGTTGCTTCCCTTCTTCCCTATTATTTCCCTTCATAAGGGAAAGGTGAGATTCCAGGGGTTGTTTGGCATTATTGATTAAAATCCATAGATATTGCACTCGTTTGAATGAATTAACTGTACCCGACTCTGTCTTTAAAAAGAAAGCAGTGGTGGTTCTAAACATACGCCCCCCCCCCCCCTAAAGAGGGCACCGTGTGCTAGTCCATTACTACTAGAAAGTTCTATAAATAATAATAGTACAATCGAACAGAAAAATTGGTAGTCATTATACAACTACTGCATCACTGACGTTCAGCAGTTGCATCCACCTGTTAAACATAATTAGGAGCCGAAGTCGTCGATGCCTTCTCTTTAATTTTCTATTATTCTTTAACCTGTAATTAAATTGTTTTGTTTGACCTTTCAGAATCTAGTATCCATTCAGAAATAATATTTTCTCTCTCCGAATCGTCATGTAAATGAGCTCAATCAGTTTAGACTAAAAATGGTAATTCTATCAGCTGCGAAATAGACGATTTCACGCATTCTTCTTTAATTACTAGATTGCTGTTTCTCAA